>AWOL01S0038966.1:0-22874 GCA_000715115.1 Nicotiana otophora
CTACTCTAGTATTTTACCGATCTTTACGATTTCCGATACTTAAATTGAGATTGGTAATTAATTACCAACCACTCAATCATTTTTTTTTGGATAACAAGTTTACCATCCCGAATAAGATTACCCTTTTCTCCCAACTTGTCAAGGAAAAATATTTTTCTAAGTTTGATCTCAAATTAGGCTTTTGGCAATTGGAAATCCACCGGATGATAGGGGAAAAATTAGTTTTTGTATTCCCGATCACCATTTGCAGTGGAAAGTCATGCCTTTCGGTTTAAAAACTGCTCCATCTTTGTTTTAAAAGGCCATGATAAAAGTATTTCAGCCCATCCTTAATACACCACTTGTTTATATTGATGATATTTTACTATTCAGTGGTACTTGGGAGGATCACATTAATTTGCTAAATCATTTTGCATCTTTAGTACGAAAAAATGACATCATGCTTTCAGCCAAAAGAATGGCTTTTGAAAAAAGTGAAATTGAGTTTTTGGGCATGCATTTTTCCCATGGAGAATACACCTCATGTCCTCATATTTCTCAGGAACTTCTCAAGTTCCCCGATACTGATTTCAAGACGAAGCAAATCCAGTAGTTTTTAAAAATAATAAATTATGAGAAAGATTTAAATCATAATATTTCTACATATATTTCTCCTCTTACAAAAATGTTAAAGAAGAATGCCCAGCCATGGGGCATGGAGTAAAGTGATGCAGTTAGAAAAATAAAAGAGGTATCCCAAAGTGACAAATCTTTGCACATTCCCTCCAATGGAAAGAAAATATTGTAGGCAGATGCCAAGAATGAATATTGGAGCGCGATATGTTTGAGGATAAAAATGGTGAGAAAAAAATATGTAGTTATGCCAGTTGAAGATTCAAGGATGTTGAACAATACTATCATTCCACTTTCAACTAGATTCTTACAGTTAAAACTTGGATTAAAAGATTTAATTTTTCCTAATTCACTCGGAGTTTCTTATTGAGATGGATATGAAAGCTTTTCGCAGGATGATCTAGCTAAATCCAAAGATCATTCCAAATCCACAAATTCTCAAATGGGCTTAGTAGTTCTCTCCTTACAAGTTTCAGGTCAATCACTTGAAAGGAAAAGATGATTTTCTTGCTGATTTCCTTTCAAGGCTAGGTGAAGTTTTTAAAAGTTTTCAACAACAAAAACACAGGAAGAAGCATAAATCAGCAGTTCAAATGTTCATATTCTCGCATGTTCCACGTCCAGTTTCTTCATCATTACATCATTCGCTGGAGTTATTTGATTTTTCGGATCCTCTTGATCCGTCCATCTTATTAGGACGGAGGGTTTTTTTATGAACTTCGAATTTTTCAAAACTAAGGAGTTTCCATACTAGCATCTTTTGGTATTAATTCGAAATATCCATTTTGCCAGGTGTTCATAGCACATGCCAAGAATTTTCTAGAGGAGCTCTTATGGTTTTTTGGTATCTTTCCCATCAATACCACATTCTTATGTAATTCAAGTGGCAAGATTTTTGAGATTTTGACAATCTTGAACCTTTCCTAAAAAAAATAATTTGTGGTTCAAAACTCAAAATTATTGGGTTCATTATTTTCATTCTCGTGGAGTTAAAATATTCATGTTCCACAGGCCATTTAGTGTGATCAAAAGAACTATCAAAGTAATGCCTGCAGTGTCATTATGGTTTCATTATCAAGTCACAATCCCAACAATGAAAAAAGAGTATGCCAAAGTTTAGAGGCTCATTTTTCAGCAAAATAATGCCTTCCAGAGGAAAAATGGTCTGGAGAGGAAGAAAGTTGGAATTATTCTTCCACTCACCCCCATTGGCAAAATGTTAAGACAGAACTTAAGGAATACAAAAAAATACTTGAAGACTCACCAGACCCCTATGACATTGATCCAATAGAAATTGTAAAGATCAATTTAAATGGAAATATCGGTACTTCGTTGCGGAAGAAGAAAAGTAAAAGAGCAGGAATTATAGAGGAAGATCATTTGCATGTAAAGAGATATTTCACAAGAACTGAAAAGGGAAGGCTGGAAGGGTTAAAGACAAGCATAAATCATAATCATGATCTAGGAAATAATTTGCATAAGTCATCTAAACCTTTTTAGCCAACTACCCTTCCATAATTCCCTTTTTTCCTAAAAATAAAAATCTGCACAAGTGTCTTAAACTATTTTTACCTCTTAAGTACTCATTTAGAATAATAAAAGTAAGAACACTTTCTTTACCCTTTTCACCACTCTACCCCATAAGAAATTACTATGGAAAAGAAAAATAATATGCACAAGTATTTCACCTTTTAACCACTTTAACCCACCAAAATTTACCATAAAAATCCAAAAATACATAAATAAAGTTGCCTACCCATGTCTTGCCATAAAGTTCTCAAAGTTCTATACCATGCAAATACTATTCAAGAGCCCCTCATGTCACCCAAAGAAAAGTCATTCATGTCAAGGCATAAATTTTCCCAAGCTTTATGCCATGTAAATACTATTCAAGGGCCCCTCATGTCATAAAAGAAAAGTCATCCATGTCAAGCCATAAATTTACCCAAACTCAATGACATGCAAATACTATTCATGGGTCCCTTTACCATCATTCATGTATCATCCGGAAAAAGAAAAAAAAACCAAAGCCATGCAATTTATTTTCTAGTTCATGATCATGCCTTTATGCTTTGTCTATTAGCCAAATAAGTGTCTTATATTGTAAGACTTTTATGTTTGTTGTACTTATATTATGCCAGTTATACAACGTAATTAAATAAGGTTAGTACATGTACTAGCTTTCCATCACCTATAAATAAGAGCCTTTGTAGTAGTTGGAGATCATCTTAGATCCAACCTAGTTCTCTTGTAAAAACTCTTGTGTAATAAAATATCTTCTTCTAGCTAAGTCTCTTATTGTTTCTTCCTCCAAAACATGGGGATATGGATGGTTTATTGTCATGACCCAAAATCCTAACATGTCATGATGGAGCCTATCGTGGTACTAGGCACGCCGACATTTAAAAGTATTTCCAACACTTAACAGAAAACGGATTTAAAATAGTTTAAATGATAACAACTTCCCATAAATAGAATAGAAATCCAAAATACAATGCGAAAATTTCCAACATCGGGGTGTCACTGAGTACATGAGCATCTATACATCACAGGTCTGAAAAATACTATCTATGAAAATCGGAAATCAAATACAATAAGTGGAAAGATAAGGAAGGAAAAATAAGGTTTTCAAAATGCCGGCAGCTACCTCGAAATCTCCAGACGATCATCTGTGCACGAAAATCAACACCCACTATGTCCGAGAATACCTGGATCTGCACACGAAGTGCAGGATGTAGTATGAGTATAACCAAATAAGCAAGTAACAATACTAAATAAAGAACTTAAAGTAGTGACGAGTTTCACAGTTATAGTTCAATTATAGTGATTTCAACATAAGAAAGTAGGCATACTCTCAAGTTCGATAAATTAGGTCAATAATTATTCCATGACTAGTTCAAGTGAAAAAGTGTGTAATATCTTTCAAAAATTTCAAACAATGATACATGGCAGTTAATGCAACAATAATAAAATCAAATGCATCCTCTCAGGGCCACAGTCACTCAACCTTCCCATTCACTCAGCACTAAGCACTCACACTCAATAGGTACATGTGATCACTCGGTGTGTGTGTACTCCGGAGGGGCTCCTTCAGCCCAAGCGCTATAATGTGTACGGACAACTCATGTGCTATAATATAATATCTGTATCTTCACGGACAACTCACGTGCTATAATATAATATCTGGATCCGCACGGACAACTCACGTGCTATAATATAATATCTGGATCCGCACGGACAACTCACGTGTTGTACGGATAACTCACGTGCTATAGTATAATACCTCATAATCAAACCCTCGGCCTCACTCAATCATCAACCTATCTAGGCTCTCGGGCTCTCAAAAATCATAATAAGCAGCCCAAACAACAATGATATGAAGCATAACAATGAACAATAGAGACCAAGATGTAATATACAAATAAACTGTGACTGAGTACAAACATCAATTTAGCAGATAATTCAACATGTACACGACCTTTGTGGGTCTCTACAATGCCAACATATGGTCTAATCATGATTTGTAGTTCAATTTCCCTAATACATGGAGAATGGACAGATAATAACAGATTATACAACTACACGGTTCCACGAAATTTGGCCAAGTCACAATTCCTACGGTGTATGCCCACACGCCCGTCATCTAGCATGTGCTTCCCGTAAAAATCAAATACATGACACGTAATACAGGGTTTCATCCCTCAGAACCAATTTTAGAACTGTTACTTATCTCAATACGAGAAAATCTCTACTCCAACACACCCTTGCCTCGCGAAAGGGTCTCTGAATGCCTCGACTCTAACCATAAACACTGCGATAAAATCAATACGAGCTAAAGGAATAAACTCCAAACAAAAATGCTAAGTTATTATTCAAAATCAAAAATCAACTTAAAAGCCGGCCCGCGGGCCCACGTCTTAAAATTCCATAAAAGTCACAAAACCCGAAAACCCATTCAACAACGAGTCTAACCATACCAAATTTATCAAAATCCGATAGCAAATCGTCACCCAAATCCCCAAATCAAACCTCTCAAGCATCTCAAATCTCTCAAGTCTCATCTGCTCATCATCAGTCATAACGAGCTACAACCGGCTGGGCTGGTAGCACCTCCGGTGTCTGAAGTCCCTGCATCGCCTGCTCTGGAGTACGGGCAGCGGGGGTATGAGTACCTCCCCCTGCCTGAGAAGTGGTTGATGCGGCCTGAGCCGAAACCACCTGAGCAAGACTAGTGCAAACTGTCAATATCTGGGCCAAAGTCTCCTACAGGTCTGGAATCACAATGGGCACAGCTGGTGCCTGAGTTGGTCCCGATGGCTCAACTATATCTGGAATCTACTCCGGAGTTGGAGCAACTAGTGGATCTGTAGGTGCTGCTCTAGCTTCCGTACGAGCTGCACCTCTACCCCTACCACGACCTCGGCGTCTCGTGGCCCTAGCTGGTGGTACTGGTGGTTGGCCGTCCGATCCAGTAGTACGTGTCCTCACCATCTATGAGAGAATAGAATAATAGAAATTTAGTTTCCAGAATTAACAAATTCGTACGTCATAATACAAGAAAGTAAAATTTTCTTAAGGGTTTGGCAGCCTCTCGAAGATAAGTACAGATGTCTCTGTACCGATCCACAAGACTCTACTAAACCTGCTCATGACTCGTGAGACCTATGTAACCTAGGATCTGATACCAACTTGTCACCACCCAAAATCCTAACATGTCGTGATGGCGCTTATCGGGGTACTAGGCAAGCCGACATTTAAAAATATTTCCAACACTTAACAGAAAACGGATTTAAAATAGTTTAAATGATAACAACTTCCCATAAACAAGATAGAAATCCAAAATACAACGAGGAAATTCACAATATCGGGGTGTCACTGAGTACATGAGCATCTATACATCACAAGTCCGAAAAATACTGTCTATGAAAATTGAAAACCAAATACAATAAGTGGAAAGATAGGGAAGGAGAAATAAGGTCTGTGAAACGCCGGCTGCTACCTCGAAATCTCTAGAATATCAACTGTGCGCGTAAATCAACACCTACTGTGTCCGGAAATAACTGGATCTGCACACAGAGTGCAAGGTAGAGTATGAGAATAACCAACTCAGCAAGTAACAATACCAAATAAAGAACTGAGAGTAGTGATGAGCTTCACAGTTATAATTCAATTATAGTGATTTCAACATAAGAAAGTAGGCATGCTCTCAAGTTCGATAAATTAGGTCAATAGTTATTCCATGACCAGTTTAAGTGAAATAAAGTGTAATATCTTTCAGAAATTTTGAACAATGATACATCGCAGTTAATGCAACAATAATGAAATCAAATGCATCCTCTCAGGGCCACAGTCACTCAACCTTCCCATTCACTCAGCACTCGCACTTAATAGGTACATACGCTCACTGGGGTGTATGCAGACTCCGGAGGGGCTCCTTTAGCCCAAGTGCTATAATCTGCATGGACAACTCACGTGCTATAATATAATATCTAGATCCGCACGGACAACTCACGTGCTGCACGAACAACTCACGTGCTATAATATAATATTTGGATCCGTACGGACAACTCATGTGCCGCACGGATAGGTCATGTGCTATAGTATAATACCTCACAATTAGGCCCTCGGTCCCACTCAATCATCAACCTCTCTAGTCTCTCGGGCTCTCAAACATCATAATAGGCAGCCCAAAAAATGCCCGCAGATACGGGACCGCTTCTGCAATCACAGCTCCAACCACGCCTGGCCGCATCTGCGATGGAAAGATCACTTTTACGAGCTCGCACCTGTGATGAGACTTCCGCAGGTGCAATTACAGTAGTAGCTTCCAACTTCAGCAATTCTCTATGTTCTAGACTTGATCCGTTAACCACCCGAAATCACCTCGAGGCCCCCGAAACCTCAACCAAATATACCAATAGGTCTTAACATCTCATACAAACTTAGTCGAGCCTTCAAACCACCTCAAACAACATCAAAAGCACTAATCACACATAGCATTCAAGCCTAATGAACTTTAAACTCCCAATTCCTAGAAACGATACCGAAACCTATCAAATCGCATCCGATTAATCCCATATTTTGCACACAAGTCCCAAATGATGCCACATACCTACTCCAACTTCTAGAAACGGAATCCAACCCCGATACAAAAAGTCCACTCCCGGTCAAACTTTTCAAAAAATCCAACTTTCGTATTTCAAGCCTAATTCCACTACAGACCTCCAAATCACAATCTGGGCACGTTCGTAAGTCAAAAATCACCTAACAGAGCTAACTGAACCATCAAACCTCTATTCGAAAGTCGTTTAGTCAAAGATCAACATCCGGTCAATTAATTCAACTTAAGCTTTCAACCTTGAGACTAAGTGTCTCATTTCATTCTGAAATCACACCGTACCCAAATCGACAACCCCGACAAGTCACATAACATCTATAAAGTACAAAATGAGTAGTAAATGGGGGAACGGGGCTGCAAATCTCAAAATAACCGGCCAGGTCGTTACATTTATATTTGAGTGTAGAGTCTAAAAATAATTTAGTAGTTGAAGAAAATTACTCTAGTAGTTGAGAAAGATTAGTCTAGTAGTTGAGGAAGATTACTTTAGTAGGTGTAACGACCCTACCGGTCATTTTGAACATTAGCATTTTCGTTCAGCTATTTGAAGTCTTGAGTAGTTTTGTATGATGTATTATGACTTGTGGGTATTATTGGTTTTGGTTTACAGGTGTTTCAGAATTAATTTGAAAGAATGACTTTCATGTTTGAAGCTTTAAATTGGAATAGTTGACCAAGTTTGACTTTTTAGTATTTGACCTCGGCTCGGAGTTTTGATGGTTCGGTTAGGTCTGGATGGTGATTTTGAACTTGGGCGTATGCTTGGATTTGCATTTGGATATTTCTAGAAGGTTTCGGCGCTATTTGGCAAAAAATAGAAATTTGAAGGTTTGGAATATTCATAAGTTTGACCGGGAGTTGAATTTGATGGTATCAGGTTAGATTGTGGTTTCGGGAGTTAGAATAGCTTCATTATTTCATTTGGAACTTGTGTGAAAAATTTAAGTTCATTCCGAGTTGATTTGATATGGTTCGACACTAGATTTGGAAGTTGAAAGTTCAAAAGTTCATTAAGATCGATTTGAGGTGTTATTGGTGATTTTGTTGTTGTTATGCGTGATTTGAGGCCTCAAGTAAGTCCATGTGATGTTAAGAGACTTGTCAGTATGTTTGGACGGGGTCCCGAGGGATTCAGGTGAGTTTCGGATCGCTTTCGGACCATTTCCTCTCTGTTTGAATTGCTGGTTTTTACCGATGTCTCCAATGAATCGCATTCGCGTGGGAGTAATCGCGATCGCGGATAAGAAATTGGACTAGGCAGTTTTACCTCTTTGCGTTCGTGAGTGTTGAGTCACGTTCACGGTGTATGTGGCTCTTGAGCTTCGCATTCGCGTTTGGGTAGTCGCGTTCGCGATGGTGCATACGGAGCTGGAGCATTCTTCTTCGCGTCCGCAAGACATGGGCCGTGTTCGCGCTGTGTGGTATTCTGGGCAGCGCATTCGTGTGGAAAGCATCCCGAACGCGTAGGGAATGTTTGGTGGCATTTTATTTTGTTCATCGCGAACACGATGGTTTGTCCGCGTTCGCGAAGGGTTCGCCTGGGCAGTGCTTATAAGTACTTTATTTTGGAGGTTTTGGCCATTTTACCATATTTGGAACTATGGAGCCCGAATTGAGACGATATTTAAGGAGCTTTTTACCATATGGATTGGGGTAAGTGTTCTCTACTCGGTTTTTATTATAATTCATGAATCTATCTTCGTTTATGGCATTTGATTGAGGATTTCAAGAGAGAAATTTAGGGGTTTTGTCCAAAATTTCATAAAGTGAAGTTTTGGGTTCTGAACATCGATTCAGAGTCGGATTTGAGTGAAACTAGTATGGTTGGACTCGTAATTGTATGGGTTATCGGATTTTGTGAGTTTTGTCGGGTTCCAGGGTGCAGGCCCGGGTTTGACATTTTGGTTGAGTTTGGATTTTTTATTAAAGATTCGACCTTTATCGATTGGGTTTGTTTCATTTGGTATTATTTGATGTTCTTGAGTTGCTTTTGGCTAGTTTTGAGCCGTTCGGAGGTCAATACGCACTGGATGGAATTTATGGAGTATTATTTGTCTTTCTCTCAAAATAGACGAGCACAAAACACACACTAAAATATGCTCGCTACTCGAATATAGTAAATTAAAATATCGTATCCACGGGGATTAGAGTTAAATAGTATTATCGTAGTTTGTAGATAGATTGCTATCCAAGATGATCAATAATTTAGGTTTATATGATTAAAACTAAAATTAACTAAGAATCTATACTATTGGATAATGACAATCAACGCAAGTATTACGCAAATGAAGTTATCAATTGCGCGAAAATAGGGTTGATAGGATAGGTGCAAGATAAATGTTTGGGATTTAACTCTAGATAATTCACTTTTAATGTTCAAGTGAATCTCTCAAATTCACTTGATTATTAGTTCAATTGATTAGTAGAAACTCCTCTCTCGATTAAGTCTCAACCTCACAAGATGAACCAATTTTAAGCACGTGAAGATATGCAAGACTTCGTAGTGGATTGGTATTTAGAAGAACCTCTCTCGATTATCCTCCATACTAAGTTTAATAAACAATTCAACTAGCCTCTTCCGATTACTAAGAAGAATTAATGACTTCAACTAACGAAATATAATGCAACAATATCACAAGTTATGTCTCTCTCGATTATACGAACAAGTGAATATAGATGCAATAATTAAAATAACCAAAACAATTCAATACATAAAACTAGAGTTAATTATCCACAAACAAGTATCAATACACCAAATTCATCAAATCCTAAAGAGAACTACTCCATGGATATGGAGTAATTCATCATAACAATGTTTAAGTTAAAGGGAAACATAAAATAATCCAAACCCTTTTCTTGAGTGAGGATTGAATGATGAAATCCTTGAGCGTTTGCTTCTCCACCTCCTCCTTGGCCTACTTAAGTCTAAAGATGTGTCAAAAGTCCATAAAATAATATTTTTACATATATTTATACTAAGTAGGGTCGGGCTCAGACGAAAACACCTTTTCATGTGCGAACTAGGACAATAACTCTGTAAAAATTACACAGGTGCGCCGTATGGGGCGACGCACCACACGGGGCGGTTGTGGGAAACTTTAGAGAGCTTGTTCTGACAGACTTTAGGAAAATTGGGCAGCCGCAGCGCGCCACGCGCCACGGCTGTGGAAGTTTCTCAGAGTCCAGCTTTTTCCTTGATTTTTGATATCCAGATGTAGTCATCGAGCCCCGAACGCGATCCCCGCTTAATCCCTTGAGCTTTTACTCAAACTTTAATGCTCCAAATCACTCGAATTAGCTCCATAACATCTACATCACTCACAAAACACTAGCGATTGAAGCTCAAACTCAATTAAAGTGCAGTAAATTGAAGTGTAATAAGCGACTAAAATGCGAGATTATAGCCTACCATCACTCAGTTTTGGGTTCATCTTGTTCGAGGTAAGTAACACTTCTAAACTTGATACTGAGGGCGTGAACCCCTAAATATATGTGCTATGTGTTTGGTGTTGAGGTGATGCACATGATAAGTGATGGGTGTGTAGGCGTGCACCGTGTGAATTATGACTCAGTAGATTCTGTGGTACTACGTAGTGACCTAATCTTATTTCTATCCATGAAATTTCTACGTGCTAGAGTAATTGAGCTGTGATCCATGTTAGAAATCATATTTAGGCTAGATGCTTATCCTGTTGGGACCCACTGAGGTCATTTCTACTGTTGAGTTATTTGCTTAAATTGCAATTCCATACTCAATCATATTCATTTGGCATATCATATCTCAGTCTCTGTTGTCATTTGCCTCACATCATGTTATCATTGTTTGGGACGATTGGCATGAGATTTTGTGAGGCTGAGAGACTGGAGAAGATGATGACTGAGTGAGGATGAGGGCCTGATTGTGAGTGACATTTATGGGATCGAGCTACATACCGCAACATGATTTATTGATTCATGCAATGATTCGCTTATATTAGCACTTGGTCAGGATATGCCCCTTCTGAGTTTGACATACCAGCAGTGAGCACAGGTACCTACTGAGTGCGAGTATCGAGCGTGAGTGCCGAATGATTGGGAGGAGTGAGTGATTGGGAGGAATGAGTGACTGGGAGGAGTGAGTGATTGGGAGGAATGAGTGACTGGGAGGACTGAGTTATTGAGTGTGATGAGTGAAATTGATTGTTCCGAGAGCATGATCACATGAGTCTATCACTGTCACGCATTGCATTTGACATGCACACTTGCATAGAGATGCATTTCCTCATGTTGTACGGTATTGTGATATTCATGACTTCATATGCACATTGACATGTAGGCATAGAGATGTACTTTTCTCATGCTATATGAGATTGAAACATCTTATCTGTTGTTGGAAGTTTTTGGGAAAAATCATAGATTTTCTGACTTACTCAAGTTTTGGTGATTTCGGCGAAAGATTTAGATTTTACTGTTATACTTGAAAAGCTTTCCTGTTTTCCGTAATTATGAACGAGATAAGCATTATGTCCTTGAGATATTCATGTACTACTTTTATTATGTTGTTACGAGTTGTTGTTGACTATTGGTGGTTGACTCTGACTGTTGTCCAAGCTCGTCATTGCTTTCAACCTAAGGTTGGGTTTGTTATATATTGAGTACATGGGGTCGGTTGTACTTATACTACACTTCTGCACCTTGTGTGCAGATTTTAGATGTTGATGTTGCTGTGTATGGTGGAAGCTGGCATTGAAGACTTTCCTGCATTTCGGTCATAGCTGCCTCTTGTTCTTGGTAGCTTTAGAATTATTAATCTGTTCATGTATATTTCAAATAGATGGTGTATTTATTTCATACCAGCGTTGTAAACTCTAAATCATAGAAGCTCATGATTTGTACGACCGGTCCTTGGGGATTATTTGTGTAAAAGTTCAGTATATTATCATTATTTATCTCAATTAATCTCATATGAGTTGAATTGCTGCTATTTAGCTTACCTAGCGGGTTGGGTTAGGTGCCATCACGACTAGTTAGAAATTTTGGGTCGTGACAATAGGTGAGGAAGATTGCTTTAGTAGTTGTTGCATTATGAGTGCAAGAATTTTTCGAGTTCGCTGTTGATGACCTAGTTGTGGCGAGGAATGCCTTTTGTGAGCCTCCAACACCCCTCTTGTAGGTAGACTTTTGTGTGAATAATTCAACCACTGCTAAGGTAATTCAATCTCTACTATGGTAATCCAATCTCTATTCTAGTAATTCAATCTCTACTCTAGTATTTTATCGATCTATACGATTCCAGGTACTGCACTCACCCCATGTGGTTTCAGAGCCAAACCCATCATTTTGGAGGAGAGAGCGACTTTCTCAAATTATATCTAACGCATCTTCATTTTCTAGTCTTGTACATTCTAGTGCAGCTGTTAATATGTTTCCTACTCTTTGAAAATCCCTTGTAAAAAATATAATTACTTGTAGGACGTAGAAGTCTTAGAAGAAAATAAAAATATTTCATCTACTTATTTGCCACTCATAAATCCTTACTCTACTTTTGCTAAAAACAATTGCCTCCATGGTCTTAAATCCGCTATTTGGTCCAACAAAGGCCCAAAGGTGTTAGAGAATATCTTTATGCTTCTAGACTTGACCAGCATCTTATTTATGCAACACAAGGAGAATAATTCATCACTTTACAGATCCCTAAAGAGTTTTCAAAGTAGTGGAAGGACACGATTTCACTCACATACACTTTGGAGCTATCCGAATAGCATTAACTTATCATGGACGAAAGGGACAACCAGTTATTGCAAGGATTTATATTCTTGATATCAGGTATCTTGAATACCAACATGCTAATCTTGGCACAACTGAAGTTACTCTAAATGCAGAAATAATCTTTGTGACGGTGTTTCCGAATTTCAATCTCTATATGATTCATATCTCACGGAGGCATTGAAGATTCAAGTCCAGATCCTAGGAGCCCCACTCGACAAGGATGTCATTCAAGCAACTTTTTACTATCATATTGCATGGAGATTTCAGAATCATGCCATGTATCTCTCTCTTCTAGGTGACGTAATTCTTTACTCATCAATGTTGATGCCACAAAAGGTACTACCCAATGCACCCAGATCCCCAGATAAATTTCAAAAGAAGAAATTGAAAAAAATTCTTCCAGATTCATGGGTAACAAATTTTAAAAAATTGAGAGAGCCCCCAGAACTCCTCACATTCACTGAATCAACCATAGTGATAAACAATGATCAAAGTATCTTGATTAGTTTTTACCACTATTACCTTAAAAGCCAAATAAGACTACCTTTTCTTTCCAGATTAGACTGTCCACTTTGACATTGAAGGTAAAAATGTGTGGTGGTTCAAGGATCCTTTCACGTGTCACTAGCCATGGGATATTGAATATTCCTGCCAAGAATGCCTTGAGGAACCAGCAGAATGCTACCGGGTGCCCAAAATAAAAAACAAGAAGGCCAGAAAGAAAAAGTGTAAATCATTTACAGAATGCCTTCGAGAAAAGTATAAAAAAGGCGGCCCGTCAGTTGGCTCGCTCAGCCGCCCATGTAAGTATGAATACCTTGTCAGCTATAACCCTCAGAAATGGCCAAAACTGCCAGAAAAAGATGCCATGCCAATCACCCCCTAATCAACATCCGGACATACTCCTAAGTCCAAACTCACCATACGAAGCTATCGGAACCATCAAAACTCCATTCCGGAGTCGTCTACACAAAAGTCAAACTCTGGTTAGCTCTTTTAACTTAAGCCTTTATCCTTGGGACTAAGTATACCATTTCACTCTGAAACATCTATGGAACCAAACCAACCACCTCGACAAGTCACATACCCATAATTAAACATAGAAGAAGAGACAAATAGGGAAACGGGACTACAATACTCAAAATGATCGGCTGTGTCGTTACATAAAGTGAGGTGAGGGGAACACCTATTTGACAATAAAAGTGATCCAATATATTCGCTTTCAAACAACTCTAGCTTGTACACAAATATATTAGCAGGTATCTCTTTTTCTTAGGTATTGTCGTGTTGATCACCATCACTCTTGTTGCATTTCTAATCCATTTTGATCAAGATGGTGGCGCTGTGATTTGAACACAAAATGTCTTACTTGTTCTAATACCATATTGAGTTATGTGAGAATCTCATCTAAACGTTTAATCTATAAGAGAGTACACTTTTAATTTTTTAAGTTATTCCATATATTACCAGGATACCAATTTGGTATCAAATTCCACTAATGGAACAGTAATTCGAGACTAGAAGGATGGGGAAGAGAGAGGAGAGGAAATATTAGAGAAGAAGAGGATCAGATTTGTATTATCAGCAAATGCATAAGGATCTCTATTACAATTATTTCTACAAAAATAAGAAATGCACAAAGTGTGACTCCTACTAACTAACTTTCTCGCCAAATTAAAAATTGAAATAAAAGCCCAGCTGCCCTTTGAATGTCTAGTCAACTGTCAAATCATCAATCCATGTCACTTGCAGCTGGTATTTGTGTATCAATAACTCCTCCTCCCCTCGATGAGCAACACCCTTATCCTCAAGGGTGAATAAAAGAAATCTGGTCTTTAAAGTAGCATTAACCTCCCATGTAGCATAAGAATTGTCCATATCCTTTCGCTTAACCATGCACTGAGCAACAACTTTGTTGCCCTTTTGATGAGTCTCATGTCAAGAATAGCCTCAGGGAATGGATACAAGGGGTTGGAAAGGTCAAGGACAGGAGGGTGAATAATCTCAGAAGTAAGTTCATAACAGAATTTAAGTTGGAAAATGTGAAAGGTAGGGTGTATTTGGATCTCTGGAGGTAATAACAACTTGTAGGCAAAAGAGCCAATTTTTTACATAATGGGATAAGGATCAAAATACCCGGAAGTGAGATTGTGGTAGGGAGAGGTAGATAATGTACATTATCTGTAGGGCTGTAGTTGAACAAAGACCCAATAGCTAACATTAAATTGTTTATCAGTTCTGTGAGCATTGGCTTGGTCTTGCATTCTCTGTTGTGCTCTTGCTAGTTGAAATTTGGCTAGTTGCAGTTTAAATTTCTTCAGCAAAGAAACCTCCTCAATAGAACCCAAAGAAGAATCACCTGAAAAATAAGGCAAATGCAGCGGAGGAGGGTATTCATAGAGCAACTCAAAAGGAGATGTATGAATGGTAGAATGGGGACTAGAGTTATACTACCATTCTACTAAGGGAAGTAAGGAAGACCATTCAGAAGGAGAATCAGCACAGAAACTACCTCAAATAGGTTTCTAAACATCTATTGAGTGTCCATAAGTTTGAGGATGATAGGCAGTAGATGTCTGCAGAGTAACACCATGAACTGACATGAACTCTTGCCAAAATGAGCTAATAAAGATGGGGTCCCTATCACTGGATATATGATCCAGGAAGACAGGCACCAGAGATTGTGCAGTGTAAGGATATTTAAGGGCAATGAAATTGCCATATTTTGTTAACCTATCCACTACCATCCAAATAACACTTCTGCCTTTGGACTTAGGCAGACCTTCAATGAAGTCCAACTTAATATCAGTCCAATGTAGTGCAGGAATAGGTAAAGGGTTGCAAAAGACTAGGGTAAGCTGTAATGTCATATTTGTTTCTTTGACACACTGAGCATTTGTGAACAAAATAAAGGATATCATTCCTGATACCTTTCCAATAAAAATAGGCTAAGAGTTTTCTAGTGGTGGCATCAATTCCCGAGTGCCTCCAGCTGGTGTAGAATGACACAAGGTCATAATTTTATTCCTCAAAGTAGTATCATTACCAATGACTAACTTGCCCTTCCTTCTAAGCTAGCCATTAATCCAAGTATAATGCTTTTGTGGTTGTGTTTGTAATGTACTGATGAAAGACCATAGCTCAGAATCAGTAACCCAACTTCCTTCAATTTCCTTCCACAGATCTGCATGCACTGCAGAGACCATCAAGTCCATGAGTTCAGCACCTAGAAGCCTAGATAATGAATCAGCAACTACATTTTCCTTACCCTTCTTATACTGAATCTCAAAGTCAAATGGTACTAATTTAGAAAGCCATTTGATCCGTGAATCAGTGTGTAGGTTTTGTTCCAGGAGATAGTTGAAACTTTTTGGTCAGTTTTTTACAATGAAATATTATCCTAAGAGGTAATGGGACCACTTAGTCATAGCAAATACTAGAGCCAGAATTCCCTTTCATTAACCGATAAAATAACATGCCCAGGAGCAAGTCACTTGCTAATAAAAGCAATAGGATGATCATTCTGCATAAGGACAACCCCAATTCCTATATCACTTGCATCTGTTTCCACCACAAATGGAAGGCTATAGTTAGGCAAAGCTAGCACATGAGCAGAAGTGAGGGCTATTTTCAGCTCCTTGAAAGTTTATTCTGCAGCTTCAGACCAATTAAAGTTATCCTTTTTTAGAAGATCAATTAAGGGTCTACTAATGAGTCCATATCCCCTAATAAACTTTCTGCAATATCCAGCCAGGCCAAGGAAGCCCCTCAACTACTTAACATTAGTAGGGTAGGCCACTGTTGCACTGCACCAATTTGTTTAGGATCAGTTGAAACACCCTCAGCAGAAATAAAATGACCTAAGTATTCCACTCTAGAGGCCCCAAAAGCACACTTAGATTGTTTAGCTAATAAGCTATGTTGTACCATGGTGTCAAAAATATGCTGCTAATACCTAGCATGATCTTGCGAATTGCCACTGTATATTAAAATGTCATCAAAAAATACCAGGACAAATTTCCTAAAACACTCCTGGAATAAGTGATTCATCAAGCACCGGAAGGTAGATGGGGCATTAATTAAACCAAATGGAATTACCAAATATTAATAGTGCTCCATGTGTGTTTTGAAAGCTGTCTTTAGGATATCATCTTCTACCATTCTGGTATGGTGGTATCCATATCTTAGATCTATTTTAGAAAAAGTGGTTGCACCTGCCAAAATCATTTAGTAAGTCATCTATAATTGGTATGGGAAATTTGTCCTTGATGGTGCACTAATTTAGCTCCCTGTAATCTACACATAGCCTCCAGGGCCCATCCTTTTTGCCTTCCAAGACCACAGGTGATGAGAATAGTTTATTACTATATTAAATTACTCCTTGTTGCAACATCTCCTTCACAGGTTTTTCTATGATGTCTTTCTTCATGGCTGAATATATGTAGGGTCTAATGTTAACAACTTTAACTCATGGTTGTAAGGGTATATTGTGATCAAAGGGGCCCCTGATTGGAGGTAGTGAAGTAGGTTCAGCAATGACCTGTGGATACTTCCTAAGGAGATGCTCAATAGGAGATGGAGTGTTATGCTCCTTAGCCAAATGAAGAGCATTAAGCTGACTGTTACTCGCTGATGTAAGTTGATCTGCAATCACATGTAACATAAAGAATTGCACCTCCTCCCCTATTAGTTTACCCACACCTTTGGAACTGAGCACCTTGCATTCATCTGAGACTCCCTTCAACAGAGGGAACTTACCCTGGTAATTGAATGCCATAGTAAGCTCAGAATAGTTCATAGTAACAGACCTCAAAATTTTCATCCATGAAGTACCCAAGACTAATTCATATTTGCCCACTGGAAACACAATCAAATCAGATGAAAAGGTAGTGCCGTGCAGAATCGACTCAAAGTTCCTAACTACTCCTAGTGTAGATTTCACAGTATTATTTCCCAGGCTAACATATCCTACCTTAGTAGGATGACCTGTGCATCCCAACCTCTTGGCAAATTCTTCATCAAAATTGTAAGTGCTTCCACCATCTAGTAGAATCTGTATAGGTCATTTGTCACTATATCTAGTCATATGAATAGTCTGAGCACCCTGTAAACCATTAAGAGCACACAAGGAAATTATAGGAGTATCACCTTCAGTAGTTGACCACTCCTTCTTAGGTGAATCACACTCAGACTTAGATAAGGCCCTTCTGGTTTATGTAAGGAAGGTTCATAAGATGGTTTTTTCACAGGAAAATAGGAGCTGGTTGAGGAATATTGTTTCTGAGCTCTAGCATTAGCATATAAGGTGGCTTCAGCCAATCTAGCTAGTCTATAGGTTTTGGAAAGTGTTTGAAGATCATGCATCTTAACAGAGTTCACCAACTCCTCTTTTAAACCTCCCAGGAAATATGAGATAGCTTGACTGACAGATAAGTCACATTGAGCCAACAATCGAGCAAAAGCAAATTGAAATTCTCTCACAGAACCAGTTTGCCTTAATTGCTTTAATTCTAATATCGGATCCAAGAATTCTTTACTGAATGTTTCCACCAAAGCAGCCATACATTCATCCCAATTAGGTGGATTTACTGAGTCTCTACATTTTAGAAATGATTGGTGCCACACTAGACCCTCATCATCTAAGTTCATTGCGACCAAATCCACCTTCTGATTATTAGGTGTATTATCAATGGAAAAGTACTGTTCAACTCTATATAACCAAGTTTTCAAATTCTCCCCATCGAATCGAGGAAATAGCAAGTTATGTCCACGACCATTAGAGTTAGTGCAATAAGGGTTAAGACCTAGAATACCTTGTCTCAATTGAGTTCCAGGTTATCTGTTGTGGGAGGTGGATGCACTCTCTCGTGATTGTTGTTGTAGCTGTACAACATCAATGGAGTTTTTGAGTGAGCTAACCATTTGAATCATCTTTGCATGCCTGCGTTCCATGTCATCTCTTAGATCCTGTATTTTCCGGTCAATTATAGCTCGCAAATCCACCTGTTGTGCTTCTAAATCTTCATACTGCTCTTATAGGTCGGGGACTGGATTTTCAGTTGCAACATCCACTACTTTGCGAGGACCCATCGATTACCGAGATCTGATACCAATTGATACCAATTTGGTATCTAGTTCCACCAATGGAATAGTAATTCGAGACTAGAAGGAAGAGGAAGAGAGAGGAGAGGAGAAATTAGAGAAGAAGAGGATCATATTTGTATTATCACCAAATGCATAACGATCTCTATTATAGTCATTTCTACTTATACTAATCGATAATTGAATGAAATTCAAAAATAAGAAATGCACAAAGTGTGACTCCTACTAAATAAATTTCCCTCCAAACTAAAAATTGAAATAAAACCCAAGTTGTCGTTTGAATTTTTCTAGTCAGATACCAAATCATCAATCCATGTAACTTGCAGCTGGTATTTGTGTATTGGGGGCGGATGTAGAATAATAGGAACGGGTTCAATTGAATCCATAAATTTTGACGTGAGACATAAATTTGTATGAAAATATCTATTAAAATGCAAAATATATTATATATGAACCCATAACTTTAAAAATATTATGGGCTAAATACTATAAAACTTAAATATTAAACTCATAAAATATAAATTCTGAATCCGCCTATGTTTACCTAACCGACACTATATATTCACCTCTGTACGTGGAGCATGTAGGTTTCACATTATGTATGGAGAGGCATGCACGTACACAATAGGAAAAAAAAAAAGTAGCCACAAAAGGTGTTTATTTAAAAACTAATGAATCTCATATATGTCTTGCATATATACTTTTTAATAGGTAATTATGGTCAAGTAATATGTATTTTTACTTTGATTTATCAATTCTTAAGATTATTGTATACTTACAAATACCCGCATACATGTAAGTTAATATACTGGAGTTCCAGTATAATATACTATACTGGAGTTCCGCATACATATAATATGCTGGAGTTCCAGTATAATATACGGGAGTTCCAATATAATATACTGGAACTCCAGCATAATATACTGGAGTTTAAGTATGTTATACTGGAACTCTAATATATTATGCTGGAATATTTTCCGAATTTTGAACAGTATTTTCGTTCAAATTTATCTTTACATAAAAAGTGTCAATATTTTAATTACTTTTGAAACTGTGGCTATTTTTAAATTTCTCCCAAAAAAAACTTTATCCAATGTAATTTTCTGTGATAATAAAGCCTTGGCCCGCACATAAAGTGGTATCTTCCTCCTTTCGGCTTTCATTATGACCCATGAATCATGATGTTGCCATCTTTCTGATACAAAATGGTACATTTTTCTTTAAAATAATATTCTGAAGAATTCATGTTCTTCCCTTTATCCTCCTTTTCTCATCTACGTTTCCATAGCATTAAAATGAGGGTTAATACATAAAAAAACTTCCTAAAATATTTATGTTTTGCAACTTTTAAACTTTAAATTATGAGGTGTTACTTTTATCCTTTCAATTATATCATTTTATCCCTTTGTGAATGTATTAATATTCATCTCACTAAACTCATTGACACTGAAATTCCACTATTTTTATTATCTTTATTGTGGGGTTGACAAATTTAATTTAATTCCTTCTCTTTGCTAAAAGGAATCAATGAAGAATGGATTATCAAATTTCAAGCATATGCCTAATATTTGATTTAGATCGAACCATACTATTTATTTCTCTACTATAAGCACTAGTCCAATAATATTACATTAATTTGTCATGTTAACCAAATTTAACAACCAACTTTAGTCTTCTTTTCTTTCCTGATATTTATCTTTTGTTAGCAAAAATTGATTTATCTATATTTTCTTTTTGAGTCCTATTTGATATTACATAAGAAGAGTTTTCAGAAAAAATATCTAACTTTCTTGATACAATCACCTATATATGAGTATTTAGTGTGTAAAATTTGATTATTTTTATAAAATTCTGGAACAAAATATCTTCCCGGATTCGCAAAAAAAGTTTCACATCAAAAGTAAAGCGCTTCTAACAAATGCAACTATGACAATTATGTAATTTTACCATCCCTCCTGTCCCACCTCTATCCCCAACTATATTATAAGCCACTACCTAGCCCTTTTTAAGCTAAGTTTGTATAAGAGATTAGTTGTCCTTGTGAAGATATTTTTCAAGGAAAAAATATCCTTTCAATAGAATATTTTTTCTTTGCTAATCCCACAAGTAATAAATGATCCGATATGGTCCCTCTGATCCTCATTGATGATGATTTAAAAATTATTAGTCTATTTAATCGGTTGTAACATGTTCTTTACAATCTTCATAAAGTATAAATTTACATTATTATTATTATTATTATTATTATTATTATTATTATTATTATAGTCAATTGCCCGTAAAAAAGTTATAACACATTTTTTATTGTTATTTTAAGGTTATCGATTTATATCAACTATAGGCGGTCTTTTTATTCTATCTTAAAGTAACTTTATGATGTGAAGTTCACTATCAATTCTATCATTCTATGAGCCCGTTTGGCCAAAAGACTTTTTCGTTTTTTTAAAAAAAAATATTTTCATTTTTTTCCGAATTCAGTGTTTGACCATAAAATTTTTAATTTTCACTTGAAAATGAATTTTGAAATTTTTCGAAAATTTAAAAAACTTCAAAAAAACTGTTTTTCAAAATTTTCACTCAAATCACTCACAAAAATTTAAAAACAACCCAAAATTATATTCATATCCAAACATAACTCTAATTTTCAAATATCAATTTCACTTAAAATAAATTTCATTTTTTTTTCGGAATTTTACGATTCTTTCAAACGCCCACTATGTATGCTAATGCAGAGATGAAGGAGTTAATTTTGTGGAAGGGCCATCCAATTTTTTAAACCACCAAATGGAAGTTCTAGATATCGAGTCGTTGTTAATATGGAGCAATTTATCATCAAAGTGGAATTTTCGGTACAATTTCAGATTAGTCGGGTCCAAAAACGGATATATCTATTGTTTCACTATCATTGTCCTTAAACTTGTTTCTTGTTTGGAGTTCAAAAAAGAAATAAATAATTTTGACACACTAATTAAATATAGTTACAAATCAAAATTATCTTAAAAATTTATAATTTTTAGACAAGTCATGTGAATGAATTAATGTATGTTTGGTTTGACGATTTTTTTTATAAAATAATTTACAAAAAAATAAATTAGTTTTTGGTTTAGTTGCTCGAAAATGTTTTGAAGGAAAAGTTTTTTCACGAAATCACTTTTGGAAGTCATATTTTTCATAATTATCTCAACCCTAAACTTTATATACTGCTCCAATCAATACTTAACATTATTATCAATATTTAATACTCAAAAGATTTATTATAATAATATTCTATTTGCTAATATTATTATAAAATTTTAATAAAATATTTTCACTCTCCAAATAAACGTAAAAAATAAGTCATTTTTGGAAAACATATTTTTGGGGACAAGCCATACCGACACACCTAGGGGTAAAATGAGAGTGAAATTTTTTAAAAATATTTTTAAAATATAAAGGTGTCAATCTTTATGTCACGACCCGAAAATCCTAACATGTCGTGATGGCGCCTATCTCAATATTAGGCAAGATGATAACCTCAATAAACCACAATTTCTTTCAAGTTTGAAGACATAATATTTGAATTTCCATAAAAAATCTCACAAATTACTGACATAAGATACATTCCCAAAACCCGGTGTCACTGAGTACATGAGCATATAAATGATAATAAAGTCTGACTGATAAAAACACTATCTAAAAAATGTAGAATAGTACAACAACTGAAAAGAAGAGAGTCAAGGTCTGCGAACGCCAAGCAGCTACCTCGATAGTCTCCAAAGATAAAGCTCTGAAAAGCTAGCAACCGCCGTGTACGGAGGTACCTGGATCTGCACACGAAGTGCATGGTGTAGTATGAGTACAACTAACTCAGCAAGTAACAAGACTAACCGTTGCGCTGAAAGTAGTGACGAGCTCTGCAAGTACAGTCCAGTATAAATAATAACAATACAGAAATGTAGGCATGCTTTCAAGTTCATCAGTTACTTTCAGTACAAATAAAACAGATTAATTCTAAATAATACGAGTAATATGACATCTCTGTATCTACATGCCAATGTACATACTGTATGTGATGCACCTTAGTGAAAACTCTGTGTACTCACAATCTAAAATACTCAATCACTCGGTACTGTATATGGCCAATCCAGTCCACGAAAAATCCATTCCAAATATATATATATATGTATATCCATCAACTGACAGTGAGTCAGTCACTCGGTACTGTATAAAGCCGATCCAGCCCAAGGGAAGATCCATCCTTGAATATCAATACTTCGGGCAAGATCCATGCCCAGTGAAGATCCATATATATATA
>AWOL01S0038967.1:0-17893 GCA_000715115.1 Nicotiana otophora
CTAACATATCTCACTTCCTACTCTTGCAGTCATCTGGAATCAAGGTTGGGTATGGACGTACAGTTGGTCCACGGGTTGCTCAAAGAGGTGGATGCTGCGGTCTAAGTTGTAATGATACTGATAAACTTGCTTTTTGTCCTCACAACACTTGTACACCTCAAATTCAGTTCCTCATCTCTATGACTCAATTTACTTCAGAGTAAATAGGTTCTTGAGGAGCGTGTTGAATTGTGTTATACTGTTACATACAAAGTTTATCTAGTAAATGGATTGAGTTCAGCTCCTTTGGTTTTGAGTAGAGCATCTCGTCATCTACGAATTTATTATTTGTAGTGCTTAAATTAATGTTACCATCTAACAATCTTGCTGTTCATCACTTGTGAGAGGAGACATACTTCTTCCGAGCCTTTAAAACTGGTGGTTACAGTCTTGTAGAGATTGGTTAACTTGAGAAGGGTTGATTTTCAATTACAAACTAAGAGCAATGGAATTAACTTCATCCTTGTGTTATTTCAAGGCTGCAGAATTCTTCTTCCATGTCTAAACTTTGTATTTTAAAGAGCACATGTACATGAACATGACCTTTGGGATAGGTTGACGCTACTGTTTAGAAGATAAAGGATAGCGAACCCAGTTGCCAAATATTTTAGGAACCAGTTGCCTAACCTTGTACTATCACCCTATCTACTCTGACCTTTTACCATTTGCAGACAATGAGAAAATCAAAATCAGCACCATCATCTTGACCAAGGAAATAAAACAAGTCTATTTCCTTTCAGATTTTCTATTCTCAAAACTGCATCGGAGAATGAAATCAAAACATAATTACATCATGAAGGTGTCTTAATTACTAAAACCACCTACTAGATAAACACACCTGAGCCCCTTCTAACCCTTCTAACCCCCTCAAGCTGAACATTAGTTGCTTATAAAATAATAAATTAATCAACATTTCAATGAATTTCTAGAAAGTGATATTCTTGAATTTCAACTTTTGGCATTATACTTTGCAATAAAGTCTATGCCAAAAGTTTCAAAGCACTCTTTCTCCTCAGCAGCCAGCGCACAAAAAGATTGTCCTTTCCGCCACGCTATTGAAGTCAAGCATTAAACAGGTGCCGATTAAAGGATCTAAGATATGAATTTCTTTAACTCGAAAAGTAAACAGGCTTGAATTCTTTAAACCGGAGGCCGAGCCGAGTCATCTGTCAGCAAACCGGGTTCATCACCTTTTGGCTCTAAGCATTTGAACGACGGCATTTTGACTGCCATTTTCACACTGCGTGATGTGGAGCCCTCTTCAATATCAAGCCTTACTTTTGGTGACTTAATCGATGGACCTCTAGTAAAGAACGGTGGTGCAATCTTGAAAACCCACCGGTCCGACTTTGCTTCCTGGTCGAACCGGTCAATTCTCCTGAAAGACCTCGCACCAATATTGCTTCCCTCTCCGGTTCTGTTCCCTGTTCTAGTGCTACCATATCTTGGTATTGTGACTGCACAACTCTTTGTCCGGTTCAGTAGTGCCCGGCTCATCACCTCTTTTCTAACATTCTCCGGTAATCTGAGAGTGTACCGGTCCAAATTCTCCCCCGGTACCACTAACGCGTGGCCGGTCGAATGTGACCTGAACTTGTTTAACATCCTTGGGCTCTTTATAGAAAAAGACCTCAGCGGCCGGTTCGGCACGTTGAAACTTAAAGTTCGATTAGCTTTCGGTTTTACAGTAGAGGTCTCCTCTTGCTGTAGCATACAATTTTCATCACTCTCTACTTGTATTGAAACCTCGTTATTTTGCTGCAAATTCTCTGTCCCTACTTGATCAGGGTTTGGTACCTCAGCGGCTTGAACCGGCGGTTCATCAGGTTGAGGAGTACTAAGGTCAGCTCGGCAAACCGGGCAAGTAACATGAGACTTGAGCCAAGCATCGATACATTCTGGGTGGAAAACGTGATCACACTTTGGGATCAAACGCAGCGTTTCGTCGTCTTCAAACTCGTTCAAACACACAGCACATTCCAAAGCTCCTTTACCGATATGATGATCCTTTACTTCGGCGTAGGTAAAAGTGGGGAAAGTCTCTATGACCAAATTATCGAGTCCACGTGTGGCAGCAGCAGCACTACGGCGGCGCATGGAAAGTGTTTGACGGATGGTGTTACCGTTAGCGGCGCTGCGGTTGCGGATGTAAATTGAGAAAAATGCAATGAAAAACAGTGCAGCTATGAGAACCACTATAATAACGGCCATTGCTGGGCTGACAGTTGGATACCGGAACCGATTGTCCGGTCCAAAAGAAGAATCTGATGGCTGCGCCGCCGCATTTGGAATCATTGAACATGATAATACGAACAGGAGGATCAGGAGATGAATATTGGGAAGAGAGACGAGCCCATCTTGACTTTTAAAGCTAAACATGGCTCATATAATGCAATTCAATGTAAAATTTCGTTCACTCTGTTTTTTAGTCGGGTGGAGAAGGCGATGTAATGAACTTTAGGGAGTTAATTATTTTGGGTTTATATATAAATCGACAGAGAGAGATGGAATAAAGACTTTTAATTGATGTGGAAAAGTCAGTTGTATTATTTGAACAAGGAAAAGAAAGTTTGACTTTTACGGAGTGGATTACAAGGCAGCTTCTATTCCGTTGATCTTAATTAATCACTGTTTGGCCTTCTAAGCTCTACTTATTTTAAGAAAGTGTTTTTTCCAAAATTGTTTTTCAAAAAGGTACTTTTGGGAGAATCGATTTGTGTTTGACTAATTAATTTAAAAAATACTTTTGAACAGTAATTACTGTTTGGCCTAATTTTTGGAAACTATTTCTAAGTGTATTTTTCTCAAAATAATTTTCAGAAAAGCACTTTTGAAAAATTACATTTTTCTGTTTCTCGAAAAATATTTCTGCTTCTCCTTAAAAATTCTTTTTTTCCTTCTAAAAATTTGGGCAAATAATTTAATTTTTGGCCAAAAATGCTTTTGGCCAAAAAACATTACCAAAAACAATTGGCCAAACACGCTATAAATTAAACTATAGGTAGAAGAGAAGACTGGCTGCTGAGAATTGAGATATTCTAGAACTTACACACTTTTGGTCATAATGGGTGGCTTCCACGTGGGCTTGGAGAATTTTAATAAGGTTAGTAAAGTAGTTTATTTTTTAATTCATTGTTTGGATGAAATATATTTGCTTTAAAGTGACTTAACATTAGGGGTGAGGTTCTATTCGATAGTTTACTTTTACAAAATTTTGTACCAAACTAATTTTTGATTATTCATGGGGTATAATGAAAAATTAATTTTTTCCAAATTATTCCAATTGTTTGATCAGTATTAATTCTAAGTGTGATTCGATTATTTATAAGTATTTCATTTTCAGAAGAAGAAAAGGATTTATGTACGTTCCCTATATTTTTCGTTAAGTTTTAATTGTCTCTATGTTTAACATTGTCCACATTAATTATGAGATGTTAGTTTTCTTTACTGTGTGTCACACGTGTATTCCATGCTATAACTATAACTTTCTTAAAATTATATAAATAATCTTAAAATAAGTGTGCAATGAGTTATACAAAATTACAGAGGAGAAAGGGCAGGCTCAAACTGAATATATCAAATATTCAACTTAACAGTTTGATATTTAAAAACATATAGTTTCAATTTGAATATGAGGAATATCAACATGTCTTCACTAGGATGGCTAATAGATCATTGTCGATTTCATGGTATATACCTACAAAAAAGTAGTTACAAGATACTTAATAGTTACTAACATCAAAAATTCAATTTATATGTATAAATTATAGTTGCATGTAATTCCAATTTATGAGTCCTTTAACACAAGAATAATACTACCTCCGTTCCAATTTATGTGAACATATTTTCTTTTTTGGTCCGTTCTAAAAAAAATAACCCCTTTATAAATTTGAAAACAATTTTGCTTAAACTTACAATTCTTCCCTTAATGAGAAGCTTTTATAACCACACAAATAGGTTGCTCTGATGGTAAGCGCCCTCCACTTCCAACCAAGAGGTTGTGAGTTCGAGTCACCCCAAGACCAAGGTGGGAGTTCTTGGAGGGAAGGATGCCGAGGGTCTATTGGAAACAGCCTCTCTATCCCAGGGTAGGAGTAAGGTCTGCGTACACACTACCCTCCCCAGACCCCACTAGTGGGATTATACTGGGTTGTTGTTGTTATAACCACACAAATACTTTGGGCCCCTTTTTGGATTGTTTAGGATCACAAATTCCAAAAGTCTTCATTTTTTCTTAAACTTTGTGCCCAGTTAAGCATGTTCACATAAGTTGGAACAGAGGGAGTATATATACAATTAACTAGCCGAGGGTCTATCGGGAACAGTCTCTCTGCCCTTCCAGGAGTAGGGATACCAGACCCCACTTGTGGGAAACTACTGGGTAACAAAAATGTATCACTCTGCTATTACTTACAATTAGAATAACGTCAAAATATAAAACTGTATGAGTGGACCAACCAAGAGGTTGTGAGTTCGAGCCACCCACGAACAAGGTGGGAAGTTCTTTGAGGGAGAGAGCCGAGGGTCTATCGGAAACAGCCTCTCTACCCCAGGGTAGGGGTAAGGTCTGCGTATACACTACCATCCCCAGACTCTACTAGTGGGGATTATACTGGGTGGTTGTATGAATGGACCAATAATGCAGAGAAAATTAGGAGATTTACAAGTAGAAAAAGAAATTTTAGCATTCTGCCTGACCTAAAAATAGAGGAATGGCACAAGGCACCAAATTAGGTAAAGTCAAAGTCCCAGGGGCAACATTTTGCTATAGAATTAGGAAGAATATGATGGCTGTTTAATACTTTTGGATAGATTTCCACCGAATTTTGACAGCATTGTTCATTTCTCAGCCAAGTGAATAATCTACTACGTCTTGATTATGAGCATGCACCACTACTGAAAGATTCCGAACAGCTGCTATGTAATACCGTGAATAAGGACACTAGTTGTTGACCAGGTAAAAGAAAAGCATAGATGAACCAAATACTTCTCTCTCAGACAACACACGGAATCAGTTGTTACCAGTTAGAGCTAACTAATGATTCATACACGAAATGATCCATGAGAAATACAATAATTGATTTTAAATAGATGAGTGGTTCTACATATATAAACAACAAATATATTTAATACGACATCTAAAATTAACCGCACATAAAGACAAAATTTTGTTCAAGGTTTCTAATAACAGCCTAGGTGAAATTCTTAGAAAACCTGGAAGATTAATGTGCCCTCGAAAAAATTAAGGAGCGAAACTTTCTGAATCTGTTTGCACGCAATCGCTCTAATCATTGACCACCAAATACCTGTAAAGGGTGAAGAGCAAATTCCATCAAAAAGTAAGCAAGTTTTCAGCAAGAGGTGATTCGGGTTTTTTTGGGGGTTAAGGTAGCCAGAGGTGATCGGGGTAGAAAGGTGGGAAGGGGACTTACTCCGGCCAAAATGTCCTTAGACAGCCTTGGCTTGATTTTCCCAGCTTCATCTGCCACAGGTTTTTTCTGTGGAAATTGCCGTATCACCTTTGGCTCAAACTGTTCACTTGGGAGATTAGAAATTTCCCCAGATTCTTGTTGGATCTTTTGCCTCTGAAAAGATGCACAGTTGAAAGTATAGGATCATATTACTCAACCATGAAAGACAAATAGCATAAGGTACATAAAACTGAGTGGTCGAATACCTATGCTAAAACAGGGCACAAGCCTATAAGTAAATTACTGAATACTATTCGGAGCGTGGAGAAGATGGTAACAGTTGCTTCTCCATTCCCTCTCTTTTTCGCCCACTAATACATATCCTTATTATCTTTTTGACAAAAGAAACTTCTAAAGACCTATTGATATCTTAGCAATCTACACTATAAGCTGTTGATGAAAACCTTACAGAACAAAAGGACCGAAAAAGGTTTAGAAAAATGGATCCACAGCGTGATTGTCTCAAGTTCTAGCAACTATTTTAACTTTAAAGTTAAACATACAATGAAAACATTAAGAATGAAACGCAAGAGGAAGGCAGACTGAGATGATAAATACGAAATTCAATCAAGGGAGTTCAAAACCCCACTCCAAATGAATTCATTAAAATGACTCACTGACCTTCTTTATTCGTTCTTCAATAGAACTTAAAGCACGGAACTTATCAACTTGTGTAAGGTAGAAATCACGCTCCCTTGTAGCAGCAGAAAGCTCCAAAGCTAGTTTCTGCTCGTGAACTGCATGCCTTTTTGCTGCAAAAATATTTGAAACACATCAGCTAAGTTGTGAAAAGAGATTTAAGGATGCAGCATTACCAAATAAATTAAAAACAGCATCATACCAATTTCATCAGTAATATCATCCCATTTGATTTTAGACAAGTACTTGATATTCCAAATGTCATAATAGAATGCTGATCTCTTCCGTCCACCTATACGAGCAGAAAGTTATTTTATGGCCACTGAAAATACAAGAAAAGCAGAAGTTGAAAGCCGATCTGAAGAACATAAACAAGGATAATGTTAAGACACAAATGGAAAAAACAGCAAATCCACATTAGTTTACTTGTAATAGAAGGCAATCGTTTGGCCAACGTATAATTAATTGGTGTTTCCCCTCAGAAATGTGTAAAAAACAAGCACACGTAACAAGTCAATACTCGGAAAGAAATAATGCCAAACTTCCTCCAACATTCACGATGTTACCCTATGGACCAAACGAAAAGAATCAAGATATCGTGTTATCGTACCTATTTGTTGACCATTTAACATATTTGCAACCCTCTTGGCAACACTCTTTTTCATAAATTCAACCCACCTACACATATAGATAATAGTTTAATGACTTTCGGTAACAAATATCATAATCTTGCAGATGCAAGATGCAGTATTCATCATTTTAATGAAGGATATCTTAATCAAAGAAACCTCAATATGAAGCATACCCTTCTGAAAATGCTTGCCCTCGGAATCCGCCTGCCCGTTTCCGATTCATTTGAGCAGCAGCAGCTGGAAGCAAGGTAAATTAATATGGACAACTAAGCAGAGGGAAGGGGAAAACTGCTGCATAATGAAGCATTTAACCAATAATGAAGATATTAGAGCATAAACAAGGAACTCAATCAACCTTCAGGTACAAGATAAATCCTCTGAATTTCTCCAAACTGAGAAAGAACCTGACAAAGTTTCACATGGTCCATGCGAGGCGGTACTCTACGCACGTGACAAACTCCACGCTTTTCACCCTTCACAGCTTCTTTGAGTGACTTTTTCTTCGTTTTAACTTTTCGTACTTCTGTTTTAGCTTCATCTTTCCTCTGATCGTCTGCGCATGCTGGACTTGTTTTTTCAACCTCCAATTCTTCTTCACCCATTTACTGACAACACTGCAGGGGCAAAATATGGTTTGAGTAACAGATAAACTTCTGCTACATCGACAAAGCTACAAGTATAATTCCAATGTATTCATACCAGCAGGTTAATAGCTAAATTATTGCTTATCTATATCAGTGTGATATACGAAAGTATATTACATTCTCTCCTCACAAGTGGTTCAGGAACCAAATAATTCTATCTTATTATTATTGATGTGCGGTGTATATTTTGATTAACACCATAACGCACAAAGGTTGGGATTGAGTCCCCTACATTTTTAGAACATATACAAGGGGATATTTGTGGACCTATTCGCCCACCTAGTGGGTCGTTTAGATATTTTATAGTCTTAATAGATGNCCAAAAATTTCTAATTCCAAAAACGAACTGATTAACTAAAAAAATTAATATATCAACACGGGAACCAAAAAATCGAAAATTTCAGTTCAATTGAGTTTTCGGTTTTCACTGATTTATGCCCACCCCTAACTGAAGCCATTCTACAATAGGTCTGTGTCGAGAAGCTTTATTTAGTTCAACCGAAAATCGAGACATCTTGGGATTTCAATCTTAATTTCAGATATGATAGAGAACACGCAAATTGGAAAAAACAAAGAGCAGATTAACTGATTGAACTCGCAACCAATAATTAAAGCATGCTTACAGCAAAAAGGTATATTGGAAAAGACCAAGATGGAAAAACCGAAACTATACAGCAAAAGAGCTGTAGTGAACTGTGCTTTTTTACACAAAAAACATTAAAATCAGGAAAGACTAAGACGACGGGAACGTACAAGTAGGTTCCGCCGACGAAGAAGAGCAATTTTCGCCGCCGGAGAGGAAGATGAAGGAGGCGCAACGTCGGGGACGNTTACAGAAACATATATATTGTTAGACCATCAATTATTATTTCTTCTGTGGCAATATGAATGGATGATATCAGTTCAGGATTTGTAACTTATAAATGTGATAGATAGAAATCAAAGAGAAAGCAAGTAGGTGTTCTTTGCTTTTTCATGGTAGGAAAATATCTATGGTTTCCCTGAAGACCCCACTCGTCAACACAATTTGAAAAGCCCAAAATCGAAATCCAAACCGTCAGCAACAAATGGTGGAAGACAGCTTAGCCTTGTTATTATGGATTTTGGTACTTTTGATTTTGTAGGCTGAGCAGGGACTATGACCAACGGGCTAAGGATAATTGGGTTAACATGTAATTAGGTCATGAATGCGCTAAAGCTAAGGTTCATTGTGTATATTCTTAATTTGAGTTTTCGGTTAACCAAAAATTTCTAATTCCAAAAACGAACTGATTAACTAAAAAAATTAATATATCAACACGGGAACCAAAAAATCGAAAATTTCAGTTCAATTGAGTTTTCGGTTTTCACTGATTTATGCCCACCCCTAACTGAAGCCATTCTACAATAGGTCTGTGTCGAGAAGCTTTATTTAGTTCAACCGAAAATCGAGACATCTTGGGATTTCAATCTTAATTTCAGATATGATAGAGAACACGCAAATTGGAAAAAACAAAGAGCAGATTAACTGATTGAACTCGCAACCAATAATTAAAGCATGCTTACAGCAAAAAGGTATATTGGAAAAGACCAAGATGGAAAAACCGAAACTATACAGCAAAAGAGCTGTAGTGAACTGTGCTTTTTTACACAAAAAGCATTAAAATCAGGAAAGACTAAGACGACGGGAACGTACAAGTAGGTTCCACCGACGAAGAAGAGCAATTTTCGCCGCCGGAGAGGAAGATGAAGGAGGCGCAACGTCGGGGACGACACTCAGACTGGCGGGATGAGAAAGTTTCTGGAATATTATGGGCCAATCCCTAATATTTCACCTGAAAGACTGGCAGTAATTTGGGCTTGTGAGTTTTAAATCAGGAACAAGACTTTAAGTCTAAGAGGCCCAATATTAAATCCTTATTTCTTGGGATCTTTTCACAAATAGCCGGTCATATTCATTGTTTACTTTTTCTAGCTATGAACATGGATTATACATATATAATACATAAATTATGCATATATTATATCTTCATCGGCTATTTTAATTTAAGTGATTGGGGGAGCATGTATTCCCGTTACGTTTACTATATGCATAATTAAAATAGCCGATGAAGGTATAATATATGCATAATTTATGTATTATATATGTATAATTATGTATATTCAATGTATAATCCATGTTCATAGCTAGAAAAAGTAAACAATGAATATGGCCGGCTATTTGTGTAAAGATCCCAAGAAATAGGGATTTAATATTAGCCCTCTTAGACTTAAAGTATTGTTCCTGACTTAAAACTCACAAGCTCAAATTACTGCTAGTCTTTCAGGTGAAATATAAGGGATTGGCCTATGATAACTTTCTCATCCTGCCAGTCTGAGTGTCGTCCCCGACGTTACGTCTCCTTCATTTTCCTCTCCGGCGGCGAAAGTTGCTCTTCTTCATCGGCGGAATCTACTTGTACGTTCCCGTCGTCTTAATCTTTCTATCTTTCCTGATTTTAATGTTTTTTGTGTAAAAAAGCACAGCTCGCTACAAGCTTCTTCACTACAGCTCTTTTGCTATACAGTTTCGGTTTTTCCATCTAGGTCTTTTTCAATATACCTTTTTGTTGTAAGCAATCTTTAATTATTGGTTGCGAGTTCAATCAGTTAATCTGCTCTGCTTCTTTTTTTTTCCAATTTGCGTGTTATCTATTATTTCTTAAATTAAGATTGAAATCCCAAGATGTCTCAATTTTCTGTTGAACTAAATAAAGCTTCTCAACATAGACCTATTGTAGAATGGCTTCAGTTAGGGGTGAGCATAAATCGGTGAAAATCGAAAACTCAATCGAACTGAAATTTTCGTTTTTTGGTTCTCGTGTTGATATATTAATTTTTTTAGTTAATCCGTTCGTTTTTGGAATTAGAAATTTTTAGTCAACCGAAAACTGAAATTAAGAATTTACACAATGAACCTTAGCTTTAGTGCATTCATGGCCTAATTACATATTAACCCAATTATCCTTAGCCTGTTGGTCATAGTCACTGCTCAGCCTACAAAATCAAAAGTACCAAAATCCATAATATCAGGGCTAGGCTGTCTTCCACCATTTGCTGCTGAGTTGCTGACGGTTTGGATTTCGATTTTGGGCTTTTCAAATTGTGTTGCCGAGTGGAGTCTTCAAGGAAACCATAGATATTTCCCTACCATGAAAAAGAAAAGAACCCCTACTTGCTTTCTCTTTGATTTCTATCTATCACATTTATAAGTTACAAATCCTGAACTGATATCATCCATTCACATTGCCACAGAAGAGATAATAATTGATGGTCTAACAATATACATGTTTCTGTAGAAGTCTCACCTGGCTCATTCTAAAAAATATCTTATCTGGCCTTAGTTTCTTTTGCTAGAAAGATCACAAGGCCCGTTTCTTTGTTTGGGTCATTTTCCTTGTGTCCATTTTGGAACTTCTTTGTCCAGCTCATTTGGGGGACCCATCTTGGTGCGATATGGTTGTGCTACAAGCACATATACTGCGCACCCAAAAATTCTCAAATGGAATATATTAGGTCCATGACCCAAAACTAACTACAACGGAAATATTTATGATAATTTGTCGATCTAAAACAAACTAGCATTGCTGCATGCAAAATGGCATGACCCCAAACCGAAGTGAGTAACCTCATTTTCATGAGTAACGATCTTGCTATCGATTGTAGACGTTTAATCAAATACTTAGCAAGGCCATTTTGAGTGTGAACATGAGTTATAGTATGTTCCACTTTAATCCCAATTGATAAGCAATAATCATTAAATGTTTGGGATGAAAACTCAGCGACATTAATAAGTGTAATAGACTTAATTGGATTATCGGAAAATTGTGCCTATAATCTGATTATTTGTGCTATTAATTTTGCAAATGCCAGGTTGCAAGATGGCAATAGCCACACATGAGACCATCTAGAATATGCATCTATTAAGACTATAAAATATCTAAACAACCCACTAGGTGGGTGAATAGGTCCACAAATATCCCTTCTATATGTTCCAAAAATGCAAGGGACTCAATCCCAACCTTTGTGTGTTACGGTGTTAATCAAAATATACACCGCACATCAATAATAATAAGATAGAATTATTTGGTTCCTGAACCACTTGTGAGGAGAGAATGTAATATACTTTCGTATATAACATGTATCACACTGATATAAATAACTTCGTTCTCATAAGCAATAATTTAGTTATTAAGTAGAGGCACTCAATAAATTATTTTGCTTAATCATCTGTGATGTAAACCAACTTATCAAGATGAACTGTCTTGAATAGAAAATCTGAAAATTATGCTCTAAATTAAATTATTGACAAGAAATCTGGCATTCAAGTTGCTGGTTGATAATAAGCGCACATGTAACCATCTCATAGATGCATCTTTATAAGGTTTACATGGCAGGTGAATGGGCTCATATTCACCTTTGATAAATTCCAGAATTCAAGAGATTCAATCCCAATTTTAGTTGGTATAATAATCGCGAGAACAAGCAACACAAGAGAATTCATGAAGAATCTTCTTCAACACTTATCCATGAGAATACTCATTTATTTTGCACATTATACTTGATCAAGATTGCTCAATAGGACATGTCTGATAGAAACTTCAGATTTACATCATGACATGTGCAATTGTTAATTAAACTCCCAGTTTACTATGGAATGGGTTTTTATATAAATAAACATCCATTTTACTGTGTCATGTAATTTCACCATATTTTTATTTATGTAAAACAAATCAGGCAATAAGCGGGTAATTTTCATATACATATTACCCTGCTACAGTTGTAGTAATAAAAAGATATTAAATCTTCTCATTATTTATAGTTTCAATATAACCAACCGCTTTCGCGAATACTTTAGAGACTCAATAAGTCTCAAAGAGACTTACTACAACATAATGCCTTATTGATAATCAATTTTATTCCTCAAAAATAGTAATAATTGGCTCTTCCAAAGCTCTCAACTAATTTTGTACTACCATATATTCATCATCATCTATATGGTGAATATATCTTTTAAAGAGAAAGTTATACAATTATGGTCATGGTCAAAATTATATGCAAGATCTGTTTTTTGCATTACTGTTGTCCTTTAATAATCACATTTGTCACACCTCTTTTTTCCCGAGGGATATGGAGTTTTTTCAATTAAAGTGGCATTATTCGAAATGGGATTATTTATTTAAATTAGAGTCGCCACTTGGGATAATGATTATGGTGTCCCAAGTCACCGATTTATTTTAAAATCCCAAATCGAGGAAATTGACTCTTATTTATGGTCTGCGAACACAGAAGACCGGGTAAGGAACTCTATTAACCTGGGAGAAGTGTGAAGCACTCCCAAATTCCATGGTTTTAGCATGGTCGCTCAACTATTAATAATTGGCCTAATTATCTGATTTAATACATGTTTAAAAACCTATTGTGCATTTTTTAACTTTTTAACCGCTTTTAATATTTATGGAATTTATTTAAATAAGTCGCGATGTCGCGCACTTATTGTTTTTGTACACATTGCGAATCGCATCACGTGAAACGCACTCGCAATTTACAACATGTTTATTTTATTATTATTTGAAGTTATGGTCGAGTCATGTGAAACGCACACTCGAATTGGGGTTTACGTATCATGACTATGCCACGGGAATCATACCCATAGTCACGATGATTTATTTAATCACGCCTAAAGCAAGCTATAATATTCATCAACTGATTATTTTTCTAAGTGCAAGATCGTGTGTTAAAGTTGAGAGTTATGGAGCCATGTATTGGGTTGGAATAAGTGCTGGCAGCTCAACATCCATCAACTATTAGCCTAAACTCATACCTAGTTAAACCAAACACTACGTCCTGACCTTCAATGAAAGCCGAGGTCCATTAGCACACAAATGAAATTCAACTTTTGAAGTACTACAATCACAAATCTTATTTTATAGCCAATGATGACAGAACGGCGAAAAATTACATACTCCCTAATCAAATAGCCACTTTATCCCTACTCACAAATTTTTAGTTCTCAACCTCATGTCCAAAGTACTCAAAGAAGCTTGCATTAATTACAGACCAAAGACCTCATCAATATCTGTATTTCAACACTATTTGAACATAAATCAAAGAATAATTGATCTAATTACATGATTGTTCCCACAAAACTTTCATCACACATGTAAAACAGTGAAATAGGAGGTATTATCCTACTAACTACACAATCCGTAACAAATTGAATAGGTATATCAAATATTCAAATATGTTCAGTACATAACTAATCAACACAACCAAAATCTGAGTAAACAATCACAAACTCAATATGAGTAATCCAGAATTTAATCCATAGACTCAAGTAGAGAAAAATAGGTGAGAATTTACATACCTAAAAGCGGTAAAACTGCACTAAACGACCAAGCAAGGTCTGGAAATAGAAGCCAAAATTCAAGCTTCCAGCAGAGGACAACAGCAACACGGTTTCTTCAGCAAAACCAGAAAAATCGACACCAAATGCTAGCGAAATATGCTTCTCCGTTCTCTAAATGTGTGTGTGTTTAAAAATGCGAGTGGGGAAAGAAGAGTGAAGAAGGAGAGGTGGCGCCTAAGGTTGGGTCTAGGGAACGGCTGCTAGGGTTCTAAAAGGGGGAGGTAGGGTTCTGTCTCTCTAGAGAAAAGTGGGAATTAGGGGCGTTTAAGGGGAAACGACGCCCCATACTACGTCGTTTTGTTGTTCAGGCCTTAAAGGCATTTGGACGGGGTAGAAAATGGTGGGGTGGGTGTGTTGAAATTGGGCCTAGAAAAATCGGCCCAGGTGCCTAATTGAGACACAAAAGCAGCCCCTTTCTTTCTTTCTATCTTTTAACTAGTATACTTACCCGCGCGATGCGCGGATAATTTTAAACCAAAAAGATCATAGAGAAATATTAGAAAGAGATATATATTATAAACTATATTTATTGACTGCATTAAAAAAAAAATATAAAAAAAATAGGTGAATTCTATCGGGCTATCTCTATGAATTTGTTGTTAGGGAGCACCAATCCCCAAGAGTTATTTTACCATACTTGAGGAATGATACATCAATATTTGGCTTTAAAAAGATTAGTCCACATGATAATACATAAACTTTTGATTTAAGTACAAACATAAAGGACATCACATTTGGTTCAAAACTTATTTCATCTCCTGTCTCGATGAAGGTTAATATGGGTGCACCAACTTGCACAAAATACTATTTTAAGTAGCTCCAATAGAAACCACATAGTGGCTTTAATCTTGATAAATTTCCATCCTTCGAAGTAGGCCCACACGCAACAAATAGAACCTGTGCAATAGCAAATATGATGGCTAAAAATGGCTTGGAAAAATCATCCCTCAAGATATTGCACCTCTAATCAATGGTTTAACGCAAAAATAAAAATACCAAAACTAAATACATAATGACACAGGTAATTACTTTCGTTGATATCAAAATAACAATATTTGATACACAAGTAATTACATTCGTTGGGGCTAATATTGGGGCTTAAGTATTATTCTAGACCAGATGACAGTACTATTCTAAGATATTTCCCCGTAGCTGTGAAGATAGCTTAGTCTGGTGCTCTTCAAGACCTATAAATAATAAAAAAATATCAAGATTTGTGTACATTCTATAAGGAAAGAATTCATAATGAATAATAGTTTATTGTTCACCTTCTTTGTGTTCGCTGATGAAAGGAAGCAACTTGACAGATAGATGAAGTATTTATCTTTCTTAATTCATCTGTCAAAGTTAGCTGAATCTTTTTACTAATGTGTTACTGTATATGTAGCTTCGTTGCTTCGTGGTATTAATGACGGAGTATCAACAAAGAGCAGTATAGAAAAATCAATTGGTCCGAGCAGCAGAGAAAGATCAGGTGGATGACGCAGCTGATAAGAATTTGCAGAATTTTTTGAGTTGATCCTTTGCAATATTGCAGTCGTTGGCACCTCTGCTATTGGGCTCTGAAGACTACCCAGAAAGTGTTCTCTTATAGCTACTTGTATCTTGAACTTGCGGACTTCTTATTAATTATGAGAAAATTTCCTTCTCCTCTTCCTTCGGATCATCAACTTGAAAAGGGGAATGTGATATAGTTGAAAGCTGAGAAACAGAGTGACTCTCATATGGCTGTCCCTCTACATTGCTCTCATCATCTTCTTTTACCTTTCTTATATGATATGATTGTAAAATGATAAGGATTAACAGATGTTAGAAACAGATACTTAATAAATACCGTTTGTAAGTAAAATCATATGCAGAGTAGACAACTATAATGTAAAGAGAAGCAGCCCTCATGCTTTGCATTATCCCACATTAAGGGAAAGCATCCATTAGATTAGATGCAATAGAGGAAAAACCATTTTGTTACAATAAATCATTGGACACATGATAAGGAAAAAGAAAATGAAACCATCATCACTAAGCATCTCAAAGATGAAATCGAACCAATGAAATTATATACTATCAGGATGTGCAGAATTACATGCGGCATTTGAGGGAGTTGAGAATATTATACATTCATCCAGCGGGAACTTACCCGACTATCGGCAATGTCAATGCCAATATAATATCCAATCTTCACTTTATCCCATTTAATAAGATCACCACCCTGATTTAAACAGAAAGACATTTAAATATAAGATGCATTGATGACTTATTTATTACCACTTAGATAAATTAACAGATCGTACTGCCAGATAATTGAGATAGACAATAGGCAAGAACTACCTTCCCGCAAGGAAGATCAAGGACCGCATCCCCTCTTTTGGCATAAAGTTGAATCAAGACATTGTTGATCTAACATGCCAGAAAACCCTATTAGAAATGAACTATGCAGAAGAACTCTTCTGTAACGATCCGGCTGGTCGTTTTGAATATTATAACTTCGTTCCCCCATTTACTGCTCAATTTATATCTTTCAATTGATATATGACTTATCGGGTTAGTTGGTTCGGATCCGGAAGGAACTCGGAGTGAAATGAGACACTTAGTCTCATAATTGAAAATTTAAGTTAGAAAAGTGGACCGGATATGAACCTATGTGTAAACGACCTCGGATTTAAATTTTGATAATTTCAATAGCTCCGTATACTAATTTTGGGCTTAGGAGCGTATCCAGAATATTATTTGGAAGTCCGTAGAGGAATTAGGCTTGAAATGCCGAAAGTTTAATTTCTGAGAAGCTTGACCGGGGGGTTGACTTTTTGATAACGGGGTCGAAATACGATTCTGAAAATTGAAATTGTTATATCATTTATGACTTGTGTGCAAAATTTGAGGTCAATTGGACGTGATTTGATAGGTTCCGGAGTCGTTTGTAGAAATTAGAAATTTTAAAGTTCATTAGGCTTGAATTGTTGTGTAATTCATGATTTTAGCGTCGTTTGAGGTGATTTGAGGGTTCGACTAAGTTCGTATGATGTTTTAGGACTTGTTGGTATATTTGGTCGAGGTCCGAGGGGCTCGGGTGAGTTTTGGATGGTTAACGGATTAAAAATTTGGACTTGAATAGCTGCTGGAATTTTCTGATATCTGATAATGTTTTCCTTCTACGCGATCACGTGAATGCGTTTGCGATCGCGTAGGCTTATTTGGTCAGTGGGATTTTTTTGTTCTACGCGATCGCGTGGGGATATCTGTGATCGCGTAAGGTTAATGTAAGGCAGTGGCATTTTGTGCTTCGCGATCGCTTGAAGCGGGATGCAATCGCGTAGCCTGGAATTTTGTGACTCGCGAACGCGTGACGAAGGTCGTGATCGCATAGAGTAAGTGGAGCGGAGTAGAAGTCACGCATTTTGTGCTTTACGATCGTGTGGACTAGTCCGCATTCACGTATGTCTGTGATGTTGTGCATCGCGATCGCGTGGGAAAGTCCGCGATCGCGTAGAGTAAAATCTGGGCGATGGAAAATTGTTCTTCGTGATCAAGTGGGAATGTTCGCGATCGCGTAGAGAAAATATGTGGGCAGTGAGTTTAAGTTCTGAATCAGTTTTTGACGATTTAGAGCTCGAATTTGGGCGATTTTAGGTGATTTTCAGAGAAAACAATGGGGTAAGTGTTCTTAACTCAATATTGGTTAAACTACCCGAATTCATAGTTATTTTTATCATTTAATTGGTGAATTGAGTTGGAAAAATTTAAAAACCCTCTTGGTTTAAATTGAAGATTTGAGGGTCGAGTTGGAGTCGGATTTTAGTAAAATTAGTATGGTTAGACTCGTGGTTGAATGGATTTCCGGATTTTATAACTTTTTTCGAGTTCCGAGACATGGGCCCCACAGGCGATTTTGGAGCTAATTTTTGGATTTTTATGAAAAATTATTATTTTCTTATGGAATTAATTCCAATGAATTTTATTGACTGAAACAAATTATTTATTACCAGATTCGAGGCGTTTGGAGACCAATTCACGAGGAAAGGACATTGCAGAATAAGAATTTCA
>AWOL01S0038968.1:4947-17149 GCA_000715115.1 Nicotiana otophora
TTCTTGCTTGTTAAGGAATTAATTGTTACTCCTGTAAATGAGATTTAATTGATAAATTAGAAATTATTTGAATTGAAGGAATTTAATTAATATATTGAGAATTGTTACATTTGAAGGAATTTTATTATTTTCGCTGATTAAATAAATTATTGTAAATTCTGTAAATCATGCTGATTTAAATATCCTAGTTTTATTTCAGTTATTATTATTGACCCATAGTGAATGTCAAAGTCGGTCATCTCGTCTCTACCACTTCGAGATTAAGCTTGATACTTACTGGATACACGTTGTTTACGTACTCATACTATACTTGCTGCACTTTTTGTTCTGGATCTGAGACAGGTACTAGTGGAGGACCTATCATCATATACCCACGTCATCCCGAGGCATAGTGGTAAGCTGCCTTTCTGAGTCGTTCTGCAGCTACCAGTGTCTCTTCTTATATTTACATTCTGTCTATTTCATTTCAGACAGTATTTGGAGTTTTGTATAATCTACTAGATGCTCATTCACTTGTGANACCAGTGTCTCTTCTTCTATTTACATTCTGTCTATTTCATTTCAGACAGTATTTGGAGTTTTGTATAATCTACTAGATGCTCATGTATTTGTGACACCAGGTCTTGGCACACACACATTAGTAGAGTTTGGTTTTATATTTTTTTGGTTTTAAATTTTATCAATGGATGGTTAATTTATTAGATGGCTTGCCTAGCTGTAGTGTTGGACGCCATCACGATCTACCGGTAAAATTGGGTCGTGACATGCATTCAGAAACTTTTTATTTTCCAAAGGAAAAACTTATGAAATTCTTACATATATGTTATGTATATCCTTTCTTCCATTTTGGTGTTTTATAATTGCTATTGTCACCTTCTCCCACTCTCCTTTAGACCTTTATGTTTTCTCCAACGTGACTTTTGAGAGATTCTAACTAATTTATAGATGTTCTTCTTGGTTTATAGGTATAGCTGTTGCACAAAACTTTTATGTGGATTGTCCATTATCTAGAGTACAATCATAGAAAATATAAACCAAGTTGTTCAAATATCAAGAGTAAGTATTGAATCTTGATAGAGGCATAAAATGATTTAGTCTTTTTTTCTTTTGTTTATTTTCCGTTACATCTACTATTTTCTTTCGTTTTTCCCTCCCAAATGTTCTCTTTGTTCCCTTTTTCCTGTTTAGTATGGAAGACACTATATATGTGAAAATATTCTCTTGATAAGATTATTTTTTGTAGTTGGTCATCTTGAATTATAGAAAATATGAGGTTAATTATGAAATATTGCTTTCCGTACTAACATTATTCTTTTGATTTATTATACATGTTTGCCATTTGCTATCGCCTACCAGCTACCGGCCTTAGTCGATATTCGTCCACGAGAGGCATACACAAAATCAATCTTCGCAGGTAAATTTAGATCTTCTTTGTTAATACAGTTTTTACAAGTGTCTTCCTTATTTTATATCTGTTCTTCTTATTAAATATATTTTCGTATCTATATCCACAAAATTCGATATTGTTGACTAATGCATATTTAGTCTTGGGAATGATTCTAACTATATATTTTCAGTAGAAAGTATTGATCTCTTTGTTAATTGTTTTTCCTACTAGTGTAGCCATAACCCGATGGCATTAATTGGAGGTAAAATAAAAAATCACAAGGAAGTGAATTTTCTAACTCTCCATCTTGTACCATGCTTAATCTTCTTACTTAAACAATGACTGAAGAGAAGCAAAATGAATTAAGATTAATTGTGATTTCAGTCAAGAACCTGACCGCCTATTAAGGATAAGTAATATTTTCTATATTGTTGTAAAGTGTCTTTTAAATTTCATTAAATTTCTTGATTTTGAACCCTATTTTAGTCGGCACTTTTGTCATCCATCATGAATTCTACAAGCTTGAATTTTCATCAAAATCAATAGCTATCTTCTAGGTAAGTTTTGGCGCGGACTAACAACATATGCAATAACAATGGTATTTGTTTTTCGTGTAGCTATGACAACAAAATGATTTACTCTTACTTTACAAAAGAAGCTTCTCATTGACTTCAGTGTGCTCCATCTAATACCGAATGTAGAAGAATTATTCATTTCATCAAAATATAATGCACCATTAGCAAGAATATAGTAATGATATTCTATTTGCATTCTTTTTCCTAAAAAGATAAGAGTACATGACTTATACACTGAAATTGCAGTGAGGCATTGAGGACGTATATGGGCAGAATTCTTTCTTTATTGAACTAACTAACAGGATCATCATTCATAAAACTTACTTTTTAAAAATTTTTATGTTATAACTCAAATATATTATTTAACAATATTTACAGTCTTTTAAATTATCTACTCATTGATGGGTACACGCGCAACGCGTGTGTACGGAGACTAGTAGAGCAAAAACACAGTAGTAGGAAGCAAAGGACATCCTGGCAAAATTATTGAAGATATCAACCTGCAACAGAGCAGACATATATCTACAAATTAAAGAATCTTCCATCACACCTAACCATCCCATCCCACCTAGAAAGACCCCATCTCCATATATACCTGCCAGGGGCGGAAGAAGAATAGAAGCTACAAGTTCGACCCCATCCAGTAATTTTGGTCCAAATCGTATATTTAGTCAGGTTTAATGTGTTAATGGACTTATACGGATTGAGGTGGCATGGAATCAATGGGGTAAGCATGATGAGTTTGTAAAGTTATTAATTTAGAATTCAGTTACTTAGTTAAAAGATTAAGAATTCCGAACTCATAAGCTTCAAATCATATCTCTGCCTCTTGATATTTTTGAAAGCTTAGTGTACTGCAATTAGACGGATAAAAGAAATCACCTAATATTTTATGTCTCCAAAGGACTTGAAGTCCTGTCAAATTAAAATCCATGTTTTTACCTATCAGATCATGCATGGAAAAAAAAAAGAAGACAACCTTTGAACAACCTTGTAAACTTCGTTTGCTCATTGACGGAGGAGGTAAATTGGAAATAATTGAGGAATATAATATTAATATAGCATGAAGTTGATCGTTAAAATTGGACAGCTTCAAAAATATAATAGTACATAAACCCAAACTCTCATACTTAATTACATGTAAATATGTAACAGATGATTATGGGATATATACTTTGTAAATCAACTAGGTCAAGAGTAAGCACTATTAATTAATTAAATTAACAACCCTTAAACAAAATATCACAAGCATGACAACCCATCAGGCAAATGATCTCAAACTAATCTCTATAAACAAACTTAATTTCCTAGAAAAATCCACGTTTCTCTCTTCTTATTATGGTTTGATCTCAGTGTCATCCCATAGTATATTAAGATCATCACCTGAAACCAATGCCTCGATATCGTTCCAATTCCAATAACTTTGCATATTTTCCATCATTAGACTACTTGTTCCTGGACCTTGCCATGTAATAGTTGACTCCTCCATAGTACTATCAAGATTTTCCATGTAATTATAAATATTTGAAGATTGATCAGCAGATGTGGGAATAGAACATGGAATTTTGTTAAAGGACGACCCTATAGCACTAGAGAATGAAAGTAGCATATCTTCATCTTGAGGAACACTTGTTTTCGCTATGTTGCTCGGACTCTTTAAAAATACTGTTGGGTATGTGTCGGATCTTTCAGAAGTAGTGCATCTTTTCAGGGTCTGACACGAGTGCGATAACATTTTTGAAGAATTCAAACATAGGTTATTGGTGTTTGCATCATGTGGTAGTGAAGATGAAGGGAGATTTAGCTCATGATACAAATTACTATCAAATATATTTTTGTCTTTATCATCAACAACCATTTGAGAATTACTCTTTTCACTTGTGATCTTGAGCCGTTTATTTTTCCGGCCGCCGCCAACGGGGACGTTACGAAGAATGCCACCTTCAGTCCAATGCCTTTTACAGCCTTTACAAAAATGGCGAGGCTGTGATTTGTTGTAATTGTTGTAGTAACAAAATTTTGTATTGGTTGATCCACATCTTGGACAATTCAAGGGCTCTGGTTTAGCCATAATATATCTACTAAAACTATAAAAAGAAAATATCAAGAATAATAAGAAGTGAATTCTAGCCTTTAGATCTTGGTGCAAAAAAGATAACATGAACCTGAGGAAAATGAGTGCTATATTTTATCATGCGCTGTGGATATATATATATATATATATATATATGAGGGTAGTCAAGGTCAAGTTATATGAAATTAAATTACATTAATTAAGAAGGCTATGAAAAGTGAGCATGTCTTCTCAGATTCTTTCTTTATTTGTGTGTATATATTTGTAGAGGGATTTATCTTATATACACTACGAAATTTTATGTTGTCAATATATGTTTTGAGTTTAAATTTTATGCATTAACAATATTAAAAATATTTATGCAATTAGGTCACTAAAATAGATAATTACACAAGTACGAAATCTCTTGAAAAGCCAAGTTGGTAAAAATGATAACTAATCTATTGTTACGTATCAAATTTTAACCTCTAGTATAAATATATTGTTACATCATCAATATATAACTTAAATTGATATATATTTTAATATGTTGTCATTAGTAACTTGTCTTATTTTTCATATTACTAATTTCACTTTTATGGACAGTGATATACAATTACTACAACTTAGTCAGGTGACTTACAGTTTATGGTAGTTAAATCTATTCCTATATATTAATTGATACTCGTGTCTGTTGGATGCAACTACACAAAATTATGCATCTTTGGTTTCTTTTGTAGCGTACAATGTATTATGTATACCCTCACTTCCATTGTTATGTAGTCTTATATATCTTGCATCATACATTTCAATAAAGAATTTATATGCATATGTTACATATAATATTAAGTTGTAACCAACAAATGCACATGTTACGTAAATATTAGATCAACTTCTAGGAGTTACTTTTCTACATAGTGGATGTGAAAATAGAAGAAAAAAAAATCTATTAAGAAATATTTAAACTCAAACTCGTGACAAACAAAGAATTAAAAAGGAAAACGCCCGAGACAACTGTTTAATTGTCAAATCTCAATAGCCGTTAGCATATGGGACAAGTGTCACACCTTAAGCCTAAAACTATGGGGAAGCACATTGTAAAAGTCTGGAATTTTAACTATGTTTGAACTTTTAGAATAATTTGACGTGCTAATAATTTTATTTTAAATTTAATATTTGTGCATATTTAATAATTTTTTTAACACAAATATATTGTTTCAATTTTTTTTTATAAGTTCAATTAAACCTGTCTCTGATCTTCTACCTTGTCCGGGAAACGACGTGGAATAATGTGAGCTATCGATAGTGCGGCTATATGTTGGGCAAGTAATAATAAGATCTCCCATATGGTATATAATTGTACAAACCATCCATGTTTGACATATGGAGTTAATTGAAATAATATTGGGGCCAATAAGCAATTAAAAGAAAAAGTTAGGGAACAAACAAACAGAAGAGGATGCTTACAAAGCGTACCACCACCGTCCCTAAGGTCTCTTAATTCTTTATCTAGCCCCACATGTTTGTATTTTAGTCCCTTTGGTACCATTATTTTGAAAAGTGAAAGGAATGGTTGGTGTTCTTATGTGAAATGCTATAGCTATTAGAAGGTAAAGTTTGATATGTCAAGTTGGATAAAGTGATTTTATGCTTCCATATAGGGTGAAAAATAGTTGTCAACAACGTGGTTGCTAGTGGTCATTGTTGGTACAAATCTTCTTTATCAAAAGAAATCCAAACGATTTCGTCGACAAGAGCTCTCGGGAGTCATTAACCTGTTATTCCTGGCGTACCTTTAATCCGTTGAGCGAGACTCATTCACATAGGACTCTTGGATCACTATGGCTTACTTTCATCTTGATTATTCTCTTCTCCAATTTTCAACTTGCATAAGCAGAGGCGTATCTAGTGTAGAAGCTATGGGTTCAACTGAACCCGTAGCTTTCGCTCATACCCTGTATTTTTGCCTAAAATATTATTAAATATGAACAAATTATAAATTTTGAACCCATTAAATTAGATGAAATATGATAGAATTGCGAATCTGAACCCATAAAGTTTAAATCTTCGATCCTAACTCTGTGCATAGGTGTATGTCTAATGAACGTTCATAAATATAACGACTTGAAATATGGAAGTAATATATAATACTACTTGATGAAGAGCATAAGAATATGTACAATGCACATATAAACATATATAGACACATACTCTTGTGTAGTGTTAGTATGATCTAAGGTTGCAAGGAAGGATAGCTCAAAGTTTGTAGCTATACTAGCTAGCTTTATCATCCAATTCAGACTTATGCATAATATTAATTAACAATAATATTAGGTCATTGTCTTAAAAAATTGATGATTGTTTTGGCTGCTATAATCCTATTCTAGAAGTGTGCAAACGTGTTAGTTGTTTCTAATTTAAGCCATTCTGTTCTTTTAAAGCGTGATGCCAACAAATAATATAAGATCAATTCTATGAAATATGTACATTCATCCAATTTGACGGATAGATCATAGATTCACGTACACTATAATTTAAACCTAAATCCACTGCTGCATATAAGGCAAACGGGGCTAGCCATATGTAAGTAATCATAGAGAGTATTCTAAGGGCTCGTTTGGTACGAGGGATAAGGGATAATTAATTTCGGAATTAAATTTAAGTTGAGTTTATTTCACGTTTGGTTGGGATAAAATCGTGGTATAACTAATCCCGAGATTAGTTATCCCGGAATTATAATATTTTTTTTATCCCTCTGAGAGTGTGGGATAACTAATCCCGAGATAATTAATCACGAAATAACATGTTTCCCAACCAAACGACCCCTAAGTGTCGAACCCCTGGAAGCAAAATATAATTACTAATAGGGCTATGGTTGTCGCATTGTTCTTGTGTTATATATAGAGCTGTCAAAACGGGCCATCCCAACCCAAGTCTCGTGGGCTTTTAAATTTGGTGGGCTAGGCTGGCCCGACCCACCACATGAATGAGCCTTAAAATGGCCAGCCCAACCCAACCCAACCCTAAGAGGGCCGTGGGCTAGGGCGGGTCGGCCCTTCAAATATGTATTAGAAAAAAGAATTTCTTTAAATCCTTAAATAATTTTTTGTGATATAGTCGATTAATCGTGTAAACAACTTCTGTTTGCTTAGAGCGTACAAAAAGCTTGATATTTGACGAGGAATCTCGTAATTGATATTCAAATTCTCTATATCTCTAGCTCTTCCTTTTTAAAGTTACATGAATGTTTTCTTTATCCTTTTCTTTCATTTTTCTTAGATTCAGGGATTATTTTAATAAGTTTATATGCTGAGCTTTTTTAACTTAGGATTAACATCATTTGTTGATTTCATCATTATAGTCCATAAAATCTTTAAAATTCCTAAAATTTGCTAGTGGTCATTTTTTTGTGTGTATTTAAAATTTATCTTTTTCTATACTGAAGAGCAGTTTAAATATTAATATATTAAAGTAATCTAAACTGATTATTGGCCACTTAAAGTAATATTTTCATTTGAAAAAAGATTATTATTGGCCACCTAAAAGTTTTCGAGTTCGTTATTAATTAAGCAGAAGAAAAACTGATTTTGTCATATTAGATGTATGTCAAAAATCTAAATTCTAGTTGATATGGAAGGGTAAATGAGCAATTTAGGGTTGAGAAATGGGGATTACAGTTAATAATTTTTTTATTTATTATTTTTAAATATTTAATAGTTAATTAATTTAAATTTAACTAATTTTTGGCCCACGGGCCGGCCCAGGCCCAGCCTCGATCAAGCCTCTTGGGCCAACGGACTGACTTGGGCCGGGTTTATAAGCCTCAGTTTTAAATAGGCTAAAACAACCCTAGCCCAGCCCTGTCCAAGTAGCGAGTTGAGTTGCGCTGGTCTCATGGGCCAAGCCCATTTTGACGACTCTAGTTATATTAGAGTATGAGCTAGAATATAGTGCTTATTAGTGCAAATAGAAAGCTAATTTCTAGTCTTTTTTAGAACCAAAATAAAGAGATTAAAAGGTATATATGAAGTAGGAATATGAGTGAACCGTCAAGCCAGTAGTTAGAATTAATTCTTGCAGATGGAAATTAAAATTTATGAATTATTAGCAATATTATTAGTCTTAAGGTTTTTTCATATCGTTATATATAAACCATTCGATTTATAAGTGTCACGACCCAATTTCACCTATAGGTTATGATGGCGCCCAACACTACAGCTAGGCAAGCCAACTAATAAATTAAACATATATTGATTAAACTTTTAATCCAAGAAAAATAATAAAATATCAAATTCTCCCAATGTGTGTGCCAAGACCTGGTGTCACAAGTGTATGGGCATCTAGTAGATTATACAAAACTCTACATACTGTCTGAAATGAAATAGACAGAATGTAAATATAAGAAGAGACACTGGTAGCTCCAGAACGGCTCAGAAAGACAACTCACCACTATGCCTCGGGATGACGTAGATATGTGATGATAGGTCCTCCACTAGTACTTGTCTCAGATCCTGCACAAAAAGTACAGCAAGTGTAGTATGAGTACGTAAACAACGTGTACCCAGTAAGTATCAAGCCTAATCTCGAAGTGGTAGAGACGAGATTGACAACTTTGATATTTACTATGGGTCAATAATAAAAATTGAAATAAAACTAGAATATCTAAATCAGCATGATTCACAGAATTTACAATAATTTATTTAACCAACAGAAATAATTAAATTTCTTAAAATGCAACAATCCTCTATATATTAATTAAATTCCTTCAATTCCAATAAATTTTCAATTTATCAATTATCTTCACAAGCTGAAATAAACTAACAAAGTATCGTGTAATTATTATTATTAAGCATGATTTCTGCCGGGATCGTACGGCCCGATCCAGAGTATTGTGTACACTGCCGAGGGACGTGCGGCACGATCCATAGATGCATGTAACGACCCGGCCAGTCGTTACGAGAGTTATAGCCATGTTTTCCTATTCCTGCTTCTTTATATATTGTTCAGCGGTGTTGAGTTGTATCGAGTTGGTAGGTTTGAGTCCGAAGTAGTTTTGGAGTGAAATAAACACTTAGTCTCTTAGTTAGAAAGTTAAGTTAAAAAAGTCAACCGAAAGTTAACTTATGAGTAAACAAATTCGGATGTGGATTTTTATGATTCGATTAGCTTCGTTGGGTGATTTTAGACTTAGGAGTGTGTTCGGAATGTAATTTGGAGGTCTGTGGTAGAATTATGTTTGAATTGTCGAAAGTTGAAAGTTTAGTTCTTAGGCTTGAATCCGAGGTTGATTTGGTATTTTGGTGTTGTTTTGGGTGTTCCAAAGGTTCGACTAAGTTTGGGTAGTGATATATGACTTGTTGGAGTTATTTGTTGAGGTCCCTAGGGCTTCGGGTGAGTTTCGGATAGGTTTGGGTTGTATTGTGCTCGTTTTTCTTATGTTTCGACGCCGTTTCTTCAAGCATAAATGATATCATATTGAACAAATGAGCTCCAATTTCTTTTTTTGATTGAAGCATTAGATCCGTATCGTAATTACGGATCCGTAGTAAAAAGAATCGTCGAATTTGGACATCGCATGAGGATTTTATGGTCATTTTACTAAGAATTATATTGCCAGATTTTTCATATTAATTACGCAATTGCCACTGACGGTGTATTTAAAAATCTGCACGATTTTCAAATATTAAAACCTACATATCTCCTTTATTATAAGGTCAAATTGAGTGATTCAAAAGCCTAACTTGACTACAGTTTCACAAGGAATCCATTGGAGGCATAGAAAGCGAGTTTCGGGATCGTTAGCACGAGAAACGAGGCAGAATAGCTGACAGAAAAATATATAAAACGAGATTTTGTTCATTCGGTCATATTTTGAGTTGGGGAGCTGGTATTTGGGAGATTTTGGGGGCAATTTTCACTATAAGGATTGGGGTAAGTGTTATCTACTCAGTTTTGGTTATATTTCATAAATCCATCTTCGTTTTTGGGATTTGATTGATGATTTCAAAGTGAAATTGAGGAAGTTAGGGCTTGAATTTCGGAGAGTTTAAGTGAGGATTTGAGGGACCAAACAGAGTCCGATTTGGATAAATTTTATATGGTTAGACTCGGAAGAGGACGGGGTATATTATTCTGTAATTTTTGACCGATTTTAATTTTTGGCATATTTTATAGTTTTTATTGTGAAATTCAATTTATTAGCCTATGTTAATGGTATTAATCTGGTTATGGTTAGATTTGGAGCTTTTGGAGACCGAGTCCATAGATGAGGGCATTCCGGAGTAGGAGTTTACGCTGTTAAGGTAAGTAACAGTTTTAACTCTGGCTTTGAGGGTATAAACCCGGAGAATTTGATATCGTGTGATTGTTTGGAGGTGATACCCACGCTAGGTGTCGGGCGTGTGGGTATATACCTCGAGGGATTGGGACTTGGTCTGTCCTGTGAGGCCTCATGGCCATCATCTGTGTTTACGTAGTTACTTGTTGTTGAACTTGTCTGCCTTCATGTTAGAGATCATGCTTAGGCTTTATTCATGCTCATATTGTTTGTACTCAGTCATAGAAATTATTGTACATGTTTACCTCAGTCTCTATTATTTGTTAATATGCTGTGATACTTGATGTGGGGTGTGTTCCCTTATTTATTGATGATGGTGAAGCTAGTGAGGTATATGATTGAGTGAGGCCGAGGGCCTGGTTGTGAGGATATTAATACCATAGCACGTGAGTTGTCCACGTAGCACGTGAGTTGACTGTGCGGGTCCATGTATTGATACCATAGCGCGTGAGTTATCCGCGTAGCACATGAGTTGACCGTGCGGATCCAGGTAGTAATATGATGGCACGTGAGTTGTCCGTGCATAGCGCTTGGGCTTTGGTAGCCCTTCCGGAGTCTGTACACACCCCTAGTGAGCGCAGAGTGTTGAGCGTTGAGTGCCTAGTGCGGGTGCTAGGTGATGGAGTGACATTGCTGTGAGGTTGCATTTTTTTTTGCTGTTGCTACATTTACCTGTTAATTTTCTTTGTAGTCTTATTGATTTATGAAATTACCCGTCTACTCCTGTTTGTACTTAATTGTGGAAATAATAATTGGATTATTCTGCTTAGCTCGTTACTACTACTCAGTTCCTTAGTTATTTCTGTTACTACTGAGTCGGTTGTACTCATACTATACCCTGCACTTTATGTGCAGATCCAAGTGAGTTAGAAGGCGGCGGTCATTGAGTTCAGGCCGGCTATCTTTGGAGACTGTAAGGTAGCGGTTAGCGTCCACAGGACCTTGTTACTCCTCTTGTCATTTCTTCTTTTGGACAGTTAGACAACTTATATATCTTAGTTCATAGTTTTAGATGCTCATTACTTAGTGACACCCCGATTTTGGGGCTCGTTTTCGTATTTTATATATTATATTTAGAGTTGATTTAGTTTATGAGAAATTTAAATGTTTGTATTGTTTTATTAAATTCTTATAATCGATTTAGTATTAATATTTTGGGAAATAGGCTTGCCTTGTAACACGATAGGCGCCATCACGTCCATGGTTAGATTTTGGGTCGTGACAAGTTGGTATCAGAGCCTAGGTTACATAGGTCTCACGTGTCATGAGCGGGTTTAGTAGAGTCTTGCGGATCTGTACGGAGACGTCTGTGCTTATCTTCGAGAGGCTGCAGAACCTTTAGGAAAATTTCACGTTCTTGAATTCCTTTTGTGCGGTATTGATTCAGCTTGAAGTGTAACTCTTTGAATTTCTTTCACCCATTCGTATGCGCACATAGGCGCTCGGTATCAGTTGTACATCAATGGCTTGTGATTCCCTGGATGAGGTGCGAGATGTGATTTATGTGTGTTGATGTCGGGCCAGTCTGGAGGAGATGAGGCCGGGTTTTTACAGTAGCTTGAGCACTGAGGTGTTGATTGTGTGAGCGCGTGCTTGTGGTACTTTTAGGGATATTTAAGAGAGTATTCAGTGGTTTATGAGCCTTAGGGCGGTGTGGTTTTATGCTTGGGTCTCGTGTGGTGAGTTTGGGTTGAGGATTGTGGTGTTATGGCGGGGCAAAGTATCAATTTGAAGGTAATTCAGAAGGAACTCGGATAGATAGGACATCTTGGTAGTAGGTTGGATCGGCATGGTAATGGGTATGATTAGTTCTTTGGGTGTGTATGAGGTAATGAGTTCTACAGGTGTTT
>AWOL01S0038968.1:19621-31969 GCA_000715115.1 Nicotiana otophora
CGGGGCAAAGTATCAATTTGAAGGTAATTCAGAAGGAACTCGGATAGATAGGACATCTTGGTAGTAGGTTGGATCGGCATGGTAATGGGTATGATTAGTTCTTTGGGTGTGTATGAGGTAATGAGTCTACAGGTGTTTTGTGGCAATGTCCTTGGGTTTTTGGTGGTATGCGTAGCTTGGTTGAGTTAGAAGAATTCAGTCCTGACAGATTGGTTTTGTGCCATTGGGGTTCGGAGAGAGTTCTTGATGGTTTTGAGAACAACTCTTGGTACGTTCGAGGACGAACGTTCGTTTAAGAGGGGGAGGGGGGAGGATGTAATGACTCGGCCAGTCGTTCCGAGAGTTATAGCCCTGTTTCCCTATTCCTGCTTCTTTATGTATTGTTCAGCGGTGTTGAGTTGTATCGAGTTGGTAGGTTTGAGTCCGGAGTAGTTTTGGAGTGAAATGAACACTTAGTCTCTTAGTTAGAAAGTTAAGTTAGAAAAGTCAACCGAAAGTTGACTTATGAGTAAACGAATTCAGATGTGGATTTTTATGATTCGATTAGCTTTGTTGGGTGATTTTAGACTTATGAGTGTGTGCGGAATGTAATTTGGAGGTCTGTGGTAGAATTATGTTTGAATTGACGAAAGTTGGAAGTTTAGAAATTCTTAGGCTTGAACCTGAGGTTGATTTGGTGTTTTGGTGTTGTTTTGGGTGTTCTGAAGGTTTGACTAAGTTCGGGTAGTGATATATGACTTGTTGGAGTTATTTGTTGAGGTCCTTAGGGCATCGGGCGAGTTTCAGATAGGTTTGAGTTGTGTTACGCTTGTTTTTCTTATGTTTCGACGCCGTTTCTTCAAGCATAATTGATATCATATTGAACGAATGAGCTCCAATTTTTTTTTGGTTGAAGCATTATATCCGTATAGTAATTACGGACCCGTAGCAAAAAGAATCGTCGAAATTAGACATCGTATGAGGAGTTTATGGTCATTTTACTAAGAATTAGATTGTTAGATTTTTCAGATTAATTACGAAATTGCCACTGACGGTGTATTTAAGAATCTGCACGATTTGCAAATATTAAAACCTACATATCTCGTTCATTATAAGGTCAAATTGAGTGATTCTAAAGTCTAACTTGACTAAAATGTCACAAGGAATCCATTGGAGTCATAAAAAGCGAGTTTCGGGATCGTTGGCATAAGAAACAAGGCAGAATAGCTGGCAGAGAAATATGTAAAACGAGAGTTTGTTCATTCGATCATATTTTGAGTTGGGGAGCTGGGATTTGGGCGATTTTGGGGGCGATTTTTATGAATCCATCTTCATTTTTGGGATTTGATTGATGATTTCAAAGTGAAATTGAGGGAGTTAGTGTTTGAGTTTGGGAAAGTTTAAGTCAGGATTTGTGGGACCAAACAGAATTCGATTTTGATAAATTTTATATGGTTAGACTCGGGAGAGGACGAGATTTATTATTCTGCCATTTTTGACCGATTTCGATACGTGGGCTCGGGGGCCGGATTTTGGCCGGTTTTGGATTTTTGGCATATTTTGTAGTTTTTATTGTGGAATTCGATTCGTTAGCCTATGTTGATGGTATTAATCTGATAATATCGGAGGTGATACCCACGCTAGGTGACAGGCGTGTGAGTGTATACCTCGAGGGATTGAGACTTGGTCCGTCCCGTGAGGCCTCATAGCCATCATCTATGTTTACGTAGTTACTTGTTGTTGAACTTGTCTACCTTCATGTTAGAGATCATGCTTAGGCTTTATTCATGCTCACATTATTTGTACTCAGTCATAGAAATTATTGTACATGTTTACCTCAGTCTCTATTATTTGTTAATATGATGTGATACTTGATGTGGGCTGTGTTCCCTTATTTGTTAATGATGGTGAGGCTAGTGAGGTACATGATTGAGTGAGGCTGAGGGCTTGGTTGTGAGGATATTAATACCATAGCGCGTGAGTTGTCCGCGTAGCACGTGAGTTGACCGTGCGGGTCTAGGTATTGATACCATAGCGTGTGCGTTGCCCGCATAGCACGTGAGTTGACCGTGCGGGTCTAGGTATTGATACCATAGCGTGTGCGTTGTCCGCATAGCACGTGAGTTGACCGTGCGGATCCAGGTATTAATATGATGGCACGTGAGTTGTCCGTGCATAGCGCTTGGGCTTTGGGAGCCCCTACAGAGTCTGTACACACCCCTAATGAGCGCAGAGTGTTGAGCGTTGGGTGTTGAGTGCGAGTGTTGAGTGATGGAGTGACATTGCTGTGAGGTTGCATTTACTTTTGTTGTTGCTGCATTTACCTGTTAATTTTCCTTGTAGTCTTACTGATTTATGAAATTGCATGTCTACTCTTGTTTGTTCTTAATTGTGGAAATAATAATTGGATTATTCTGCTTAGCTCGTTACTACCGCTCAGTTCCTTAGTTATTTCTGTTACTACTAAGTCGGTTGTACTCATACTACACCCTGCACTTTATATATTGATCCAGGTAAGTTAGAAGGCGGCGATAGTTGAGTTCAGGCCGGCTATCTTTGGAGACTGCAAGGTAGCTGTTAGTGTCCGCAGGACCTTGTTACTCCTCTTGTCATTCCTTCTTTTGGACAGTTAGAGAACTTATATATCTTAGTTCATAGGTTTAGATGCTTCTGACTTAGTGACACCCCGATGTTTGATGTTCGTTTCCGTATTTTCTATATTATATTTACAGTTGACTTAGTTTATGAGAAATTTAAATGTTGGTATTAATTTATTAAATTCTTATAATCGATTTAGTAGTAATATTTTGGAAAATAGGCTTGCCTTGTAACACGATAGGCGCCATCACGACCATGGTTAGATTTTGGGTCGTGACAAGTTGGTATCAGAGCCTAGGTTACATAGGTCTCACGTGTTATGAGAGGGTTTAGTAGAGTCTTGCAGATCTGTAGAGAGACATCTGTGCTTATCTTCGAGAGGCTGCAGAACCTTTAGGAAAATTTCACATTCTTGAATTCTTTTCGTGCGGTATTCATTCAGCTTGAAGTGTAACACTTTGAATTCCTTTCACGCATTCGTATGTGCACATGGGCGCTCGGTATCAGTTGTGCATCAACGACTTGTGATTCCCTGGATGAGGTGCTAGATGTGATTTCTGTATGTTGATGTCGGGCTACTTGGTAGTAGGTTGGATCGGTATGGTAATGGGTATGATTAGTTCTTTGGGTGTGTATGAGGTAATGAGTTCTACAGGTGTTTTGTGGCAATGTCCTTGGGTTTTTGGCGGTATGCCTAGCTTGGTTGAGTTAGAAGAATTCAGTCCTGACAGATTGGTTTTGTGCCATTGGGGTTCAGAGAGAGTTCTTGATGGTTTTGGGAATAACTCTTGGCACGTTCGAGGATGAACGTTTGTTTAAGAGGGGGAGGGGGGAGGATGTAACGACCCGACCAGTCTTTCCGAGAGTTATAGCCCTGTTTCCCCATTCCTGCTTCTTTATGTGTTATTCAGCGGTGTTGCATTGTATCGAGTTGGTAGGTTTGGGTCCGGAGTAGTTTTGGAGTGAAATGAACACTTAGTCTCTTAGTTAGAAAGTTAAGTTAGAAAAGTCAACCGAAAGTTGACTTATAAGTAAACGAATTCGGATGTGGATTTTTCTGATTCGATTAGCTTCATTGGGTGATTTTAGACTTAGGAGTGTGTACAGAATGTAATTTGGAGGTCCGTGGTAGAATTAGGCTTGAATTGTCGAAAGTTGAAAGTTTAGAAGTTCTTAGGCTTGAATCCGAGGTTGATTTGGTGTTTTGGTATTGTTTTAGGTGTTCCGAAGGTTCCACTAAGTTCGAGTAGTGATATATGACTTGTTGGAATTATTTGTTGAGGTCCCGAGGGCCTCGGGTGAGTTTCGGATAGGTTTGGGTTGTGTTGCGCTCGTTTTTCTTATGTTTCGACGCCGTTTCTTCAAGCATAAATGATATCATATTGAACCAATGAGCTCCAATTTCTTTTTTTTTGATTGGAGCATTAGATCCGCATCGTAATTACAGACCCGTAGCAAAAAGAATCGTCGAATTTGGACATCGTATGAGGAATTTACGGTCATTTTACTAAGAATTAGGTTGCTAGATTTTACAGATTAATTACGAAATTGCCACTGACGGTGTATTTAGAAATCTGCACAATTTGCAAATATTAAAACCTACATATCTCCTTCATTATAAGGTCAAATTGAGTGATTCTAAAGCCTAACTTGACTAAACTTTCACAAGGAATCGTTTGGAAGCATAAAAAGCGAGTTTCGGGATCGTTGGCACGAGAAACGAGGTAGAATAGCTAGCAAAAAAATATATAAAAAGTGCTTTCTACTAAGTTTTGGAAATATTTCATGAATCCATCTTCGTGTTTTGGATTTGATTGATGATTTCAAAGTGAAATTGAGGGAGTTAGGGTTTGAGTTTGGGAGAGTTTAAGTGAGGATTTGAGGGATCAAGCGGAGTTCGATTTTGATAAATTTTATATGGTTAGACTCGGGAGAGGACGAGGTTTATTATTCTGCCATTTTTGACTAATTTCGAGACGTGGTCCCGGGGCCCGGGTTTTGGCCGGTTTCAGATTTTTTGCATATTTTGTAATTTTTATTGTGGAATTCAATTCGTTAGTCTATGTTGATGGTATTAATCTGATTATGGTTAGATTTGGATCTTTTGGAGACCGAGTCTAGAGACGAGGGCATCCCAGAGTAGGATTTTACGCTTTTAAGGTAAGTAACAGTTTTAACTCTGGCTTTGAGGGTATAAACTCGGAGAATTTGATATCGTGTGACTGTTTGAAAGTGATACCCACGCTAGGTGATGGGCGTGTGGGTGTATACCTCGAGGGATTGAGACTTGGTCCGTCCCGTGAGGCCTCATGGACATCATCTGTGTTTACGTAGTTACTTGTTGTTGAACTTGTCTGCCTTCATGTTAGAGATCATGGTTAGGCTTTATTCATGCTCATATTATTTGTACTCAGTCATAGAAATTATTGTACATGTTTACCTCAGTCTCTATTATTTGCAAATATGCTGTGATACTTGATGTGGGCTGTGTTCCCTTATTTGTTGATGTTGGTGAGGCTAGTGAGGTACATGATTGAGTGAGGCCAAGGGCCTGGTTGTGAGGATATTAATACCATAGCACGTGAGTTGTCCGCGTAGCACGTGAGTTGACCGTGCGGGTTTAGGTATTGATACCATAGCGCGTGAGTTTTTCGCGTAGAAGGTGAGTTGACCGTGCGGATTCAGGTATTGATATGATGGCATGTGAGTTGTCCGTTCGTAGCGCTTGGGCTTTGGGAGCCCCTCCGGAGTCTGTACACACCCCCAGTGAGAGCAGAGTGTTGAGCGTTGAGTGCGAGTGCTGAGTGATGGAGTGGCATTGCTGTGAGGTTGCATTTACTTTTGTTGTTGCTGCATTTACCTGTTAATGTTTCTTTTAGTTTAACTGATTTATGAAATTACCTGTCTACTCTTGTTTGTACTTAATTGTGGAAATAATAATTGGATTATTCTGCTTCGCTCGTTACTACTGCTCAGTTCCTTAGTTATTTCTGTTACTACTGAGTCGATTGTACTCATACTACACCCTGCACTTTATGTGAAGATCCAGGTGAGATAGAAGGCGGCGATCATTGAGTTCAGGCCGGCTATCTTTGGAGACTGCAGGGTTGCTGTTAGCGTCCGCATGACCTTGTTACTCCTCTTGTCATTTCTTCTTTTGGACAGTTAGACAACTTATATATCTTAGTTCATAGTTTTAGATGCTCATGACTTAGTGACACCACGATGTTTGGGGCTCGTTTTCGTATTTTCTATATTATATTTAGAGTTGATTTAGTTTATGAGAAATTTAAATGTTGGTATTGTTTTATTAAACTCTTATAATCGATTTAGTAGTAATATTTTGGGAAATAGGCTTGCCTTGTAACACCATAGGCACCATCACGACCATGGTTAGATTTTGGGTCGTGACAATGCATCCATCTTGCCGAGGCGTTCGTCCCGATCCACAAGAAAGGAGGACATTTTCTTATGTACCTCCGAAATAAGAGTATTTATTGTAAAATTTATTTTAGAGGATAACAATTTATTTTAATAATTAATTAATCTAAACAAAAATTAAGCGTATGAAAATTTCATCTTTTACTACCTTTCATGACAATTCACAATATATACATCAAATAATTTAATTAATAAAGAATACAATTTACACAAGTAATTCATGCTTTGAGTCCTAAACTACCCGAACTTTAACATTAATAGTAGATACGCACGGACTCTCATCACCTCGTGCGTACGTAGCCCCCGCAATTAGCAACAATTATTTAATTTAATCACCTATGGGGTAAATTTCTCCCTCACAAGATTAGACAAGAGACTTACTTCAATTTGCTCCAATTTAATCCACTAGAAGGCCCTTTCCTCGATTATCCAACTTTGATTGGCTCGAATCTAACCAAACATAATTCGATACAATCACTAAAATTTATCGGAATCAATTCTATAAGAAAATACTACATTTTCAATAAAAATTCCGAAATTAATTAAAACTTCGTCAGTGGGGCCCATAACTCGGAATCCGGCAAAAGTTACAAAATCCGACAACCCATTCAATTACGAGCCCAACCATACCAATTTCACTCAAATCCGACTCCGGATCAACACCGAAATCTCAAAAATTCGTTTCTATGAGATTTCTAAAATTTTCCCAAATTTCTATCTCAAAACACTAATTACATGGTGAAAACAATGATATATTCGTGTATATCGACCAAATCCGAGTTGAAATCACTTACCCCAATGTACTTCCTTGAAAATCTATCAAAAGTCGCCTCTGCTCAAGCTTAAGTTTGTCAAAAATGACAAATGGGACGAATGCCCATGTTTTTATAACTTACAGCTCTGTCCAGTCCGATCAGGGAGCTCGATCAGGGAGTCCGATCTGGGGGCTCGATCAGGGAGCTCGATCAGGGAGTCCGATCAGGGAGCTCGATCAGGGAGTCCGATCATGGGAGCTCGATCAGGGAGTTCGATCATGAGAGCTCGCTCATGGGAGCTCGATCAGGGAGTCCGATTTTTGGGAGTCCGATCATGGGCCTCGATCTTGGGCTCGATCATAGTCCAGAATTTCCAGCAGAAGAGAAAATTTGCAGCAACTGTTTAAGTCCTATTTTTGATCCGTTAACCATCCGAAACTCAACCGAGGCCCTCGGGGCCTCAACCAAATATACCAACAAGTCCTAAAACATCATTCAAACTTATTTGAAACCCTAAATCACATTAAATGACGCTAAAACCACGAATTATGCTCCAATTCAAGCTTAATGAAACTTAAAATTTCCAACTTCTATATTCGAAGTCGAAACTTATCAAATCAAGTCCGATTGACCTCAAATTTTGCACACAAGTCATAAATGACATAACGGAGCCATGAAAATTTTTGGAACTGTATTCCGACTCCGGTATCAAAAAGTCAACTCCCCGGTCAAACTTCCAAACTTAAATTCTTGTTTTAGCCATTTTAAGCCTAATTTCACTACGGACTTCCAAATAAAATTTCGATCATGCTCCTTAGTCCAAAATTACCATACGGAGCTGTTGGAATCATCAATATTCTATTCCGAGATCGTTTGCACATAATTTGACATCTTGTCACTATATGAACTTAAACTTTTAATTTTTCATCAAAATTCCATATCTCGGGCTAGGGACCTCGGAATTTGATTCCGGGCATACGCTCAAGTACCAAATCACGATACAGACCTATTGGAAATGTCAAAACCCTGATCCAAGTCTGTTTGCTCAAAATGTTGACCAAAGTCAATTCAGTTGAGTTTTAAAGCTCTAATTCACATTTTAAATCCATTTTTACATAAAAACGTTTTGGAAAATTTTACGGACTACGCACGCAAGTCGAGTAATGTTTTGAGGTCTTAGAACAAATAATTAATTATTAAATTTAAAGATAATATTTTGGGTCATCACATTCTCCACCTATAAAACAAACGTTCGTCCTCGAACGAGTTTAGAATTATACCTGAAGTGCTGAATAAGTGTGGATATCTGCTCCGCATGTTTTCCTCGGCATCCCAAGTTGCTTCCTCGACTGGTTGGCCCCTTCACTGGACCTTTACTGCAGAAATCCTCATGGACCTCAACTGTCGAACCTGTTTATCAAAAATAGCAACTGGCTCCTCTTCATAACCCAAGCTATTATCTAGCTGAATTGTGCTGAAGTCTAACACATGTGATAGTTCGGCATGATACTTCCGGAGCATAGATACATGAAAAATCGGATGAACTCCCGATAGGCTAGGAGGCAATGCAAGCTCATAAGCAACCTCCCCAACTCGTCTCAACACCTCAAATGAGCCTATAAACCTTGGTCTCAACTTGCCCTTCTTCCCGAATCTCATGATTCCCTTCATCGGCGAAACTTTCAGAAGATCTTTTTCACCCACCATAAATGATAAATCACGCACTTTCTAATCCGCGTAACTCTTATGTCTGGACTGTGCTGTACGAAGTCGCTCCTGAATCAATTTTACCTTTTTCAAGGCATCTTTCACCAAATCAGTACCATATAACTTAGCCTCACCGGGCTCAAACCACCCGATGGGCGAACGACATCGCCGACCATATAAAGCCTCAAATAGAGCCATCTCGATATTGGATTGGTGACTATTATTATAAGCGAACTCGGCCAAAGGCAAGAAACGATCCCACTGATCTCCAAAGTCAATCACACATGCCCTGGACATATCCTTCAAAATCTAAATTGTCCGCTCTGACTGCCCGTCGGTCTGCGGATGAAAGGCTGTGTTGAGCTCTACTTGGGTCCCCAACTCACTCTGTACTGCTCTCCAGAAATGTGAAGTAAACTAAGGGCCTCTGTCTGATATGATGGAAATTGGCACACCGTGCAACCGAACTATCTCCTGAATATAAATTTGGGACAACCTCTCTGAGGTATACGTAGTCACAACCGGAATAAAATGTGCTGACTTGGTCAACCTATCGACAATGACCCAAAATGCATCAAAGTTCCGCAAGGTCCGCGGAAACCAAACTACAAAGTCCATAGTGATGCGTTCCCATTTCCACTCCGGTATAGTCATCTGCTGAAGTAGGCCACCTGGGCTCTTGCTCATATTTAACTTGCTGACAATTTAGACACCTAGCTACATGCTCAACAATGTCCTTTTTTCATTCGTCGCTACCAATAATGCTGCCTCAAATCATGATATATCTTCGTAGCACCCGGATGAATAGAATACCTGGAACTGTGTGCCTCCTCTAGGATCTTTTTCCTTAGTCCATCCAGATTAGGAACACATAGATGACCCTGGAGTCGCAGAACACCATCCGTACCAATAGTAACTTCCTTGGCACCACCTCATAGTACTGTTTCTCGAAGAACCATCAAGTGTGGATCATCATAGTGGCGAGCCTTGATCTGCTCAAATAGTGAAGATTAGGCCACAACACATGCAAGAACTCCGTTGGGCTCTGAAATATCCAGCCTCACAAGTTTGTTAGCCAAGGACTGAATATTCGAAGCCAACGGCCTCTCCTCTGCTGAAATGAAAGCCAAACTACCCATACTCTCCGCCTTTCTACTCAAGGCGTCTGCAACCATATTTGCTTTGCCCGGATGATATAGGATAGTAATATCATAATCTTTCAGTAACTCCAGCCATCTGTGCTGCCTCAAATTTAGGTCCCTCTGCTTGAACAAATACTGCAAACTGCGATGATCAGTGTAAACTTCACAAGACACCCCATAAAGATAATGCCTCCAAATCTTAAGAGCGTGAACAATCGCAGCTAACTCCAAATCATGTACCGGATAATTCTTTTCGTGGGGCTTCAGCTGACATGAAGCATATGCAATAACTCGCCTTTCCTGCATTAATACACAGCCCAAACGAACGCGTGAAGCATCACAATACACTTTATACATCCCCGAACCGGAAGCAAAGACTAATACTGGTGTTGTAGTCAATGATGTCTTGAGCTTCTGAAAGCTCACCTCACAATCATCGGACCATCGGAACGGAGCACCCTTCTGGGTTAATTTGGTCAAAGGTGGTGCAATAGATGAAAAACCTTCCACGAACCGACGATAATAACCTGCTAAACCCAAAAAACTCCTGATCTCGATCGCCGAAATGGGACGATGCCAATTCTGAACTGCCTCAATCTTTTTGGGATCAACCTTAATGCCCTCGCCTGATACAATATGCCCCAAAAATGCTACAGACTCTAGCCAAAACTCACATTTAGAGAACTTAGAATATAGCTTTTGTTCCCCCAACGTCTGAAGCACCACTCTCATATGTTGCTCGTGCTCCTCCTTACTGCGCGAGTAGATCAAGATGTCATCAATGAAGACAATGACAAATGAATCAATATATGGCCTGAATACCCTGTTCATCAAATCCATAAACACTGTCGGGGCATTAGTTAATCCGAAGGACATCACCAGAAACTCATAATGACCATATCTAGTCCGAAAAGCAGTCTTCGGAACATTCGAATCCCAAATCTTCAACTGATGGTACCCCGACCTTAAGTCGATCTTAGAGAACACCCTAGCACCCTGCAACTGGTCAAAAAGATCATCAATACGTGGCATGGGTACTTGTTCTTAATAGTGACTTTGTTCAATTGGCGATAATTAATACACATCCGCATTGTTCCATCCTTCTTCTTCACAAATAATACTGGTGCACCCCAAGGCAATATACTCGGTATGACGAACCCTTTCGCTAGTAACTCCTCAAGCTTCTCCTTTAATTCTTTCAATTATCTCGGAGCCATGCGATACAGTGGGATATATATAGGCTGGGTATCTGGAGCCAAGTCAATACAGAAGTCAATATCACGAACAAGTGGCATACCTGGAAGATCTGAAGGAAATACATCAGAGAACTCCCGAACTACATGCACTGAATCAATAATCGGAGTCTCTGCAGTAGTATCCCTAACATAGGCTAGATAAGCCAAACAACCCTTCTCAACCATGTGTTGAGACTTTATAAAAGAAATAACTTGATTAAATGAACTAACAGACGAACCCTTCCATTCCAGCTTAGGCAATGCTGGAAAAGCCAAGGTAATAGTTTTGGCATGACAATCTAGAATAACATGATATGGAGATAACCAGTCCATGCCCAGAATAATTTCAAAACTGGTCATCTCAAGCAATAAGAGATCTGCTCTAGTTTCATAACCACATAATGTAATAATACAGGATCGGTAGATCCGGTTCACAATAACAGAATCGCCCACAAGAGTGGACACATAAACAAGAGTACTTAAGGACTCACAAGAAACACATAGGAATAGAGCAAATAGGGATGATACATATGAATACGTGGATCCTGGATCAAATAATATTAAGGCATCCTTGCCGCAAACAGAAATAATACCTGAAATCACAACATCTGAGGCCTCTACACCTGGTCTGGCTGAAAAGCATAGAACCGAGCTGGAGCGCCAACTGGTTGGCCTCCACTTGGCTGACCTCCACCTCTGGGACGGCCTCTACCCACCTGTCCTCCACCTATAGGTGGTCGGATGACTGGTGGAGCAACTGGGGCGGTAATCATAGGCTGCTGACCCTGCTGTACTGGTCTACCCCGCAACTTGGGGTAGAATCTCCGTATGTGACTGGGATCCCCGCACTCGTAACAACTCTACGGTACAATAAGCCGCTGACTAGAAGTCTGGCCCTGGGGACCTGAATACCCACTGGAAGAACCATGAATAGCTGGTGGGCGATAAGAACTCTCTGGTATAGCACTGGAATAAGGTCGTACTGGAGCACCTAGAGGAGGCGGTGGTGCTGGATATGGGGGCCTGCTGGACTGCCCTCTTGAACTAACCTGTGCCCCCCAGATGGAGCACCTCTGAACTCTCCAAAATACCTGAACCGCTTATCTCTCATACCCTGCTCTCGGCTCCACTTACGTACACCCTCAATCATGCGGGCTATCTCCACGACTAGCTCGTAAGAAGTACATATCTCAACCTCTCGAGCCATAGTGGTCTGAATGCAAGTATGTAAACCTGCAACAAACCCTCGCACTCTCTCCGAATCAGTAGGGAGTATCATAAGTACATGGCGAGATAACTTAGAAAACCTCGCCTCATAATCGGTCACTGACATCTGACCCTGCTGGAGCTGCTCAAACTGAAACCTCAACTCTTCCCTTTGGAAGGGTGGAATATACCTGTCCAGAAAGATACGGGTGAACCTGTCCCAAGTTATGGGAGGAGAATCTGCTGGTCTGCCAAGAACATAAGACTGCCACCATCTACGGGCTC
>AWOL01S0038968.1:32005-49627 GCA_000715115.1 Nicotiana otophora
AAGATACGGGTGAACCTGTCCCAAGTTATGGGAGGAGAATCTGCTGGTCTGCCAAGAACATAAGACTGCCACCATCTACGAGCTCAACCCTCTAGCTGAAACGCAACAAAGTCTGCCCCATGAGACTCCAATATCCTCATGTTGTACAATCTATCCTTGCACCGATCAATGAAATCATAGGGATCCTCATGTCGCTCACCCCCAAAGACAGAAGGATGTAGTCTAGTCCATATGTCCAATAGTTTCTGAGGATCTGTGGCTACAGCTATCCTGGGCTCAGGTGTAGCTGCTGCCACTGGCTGGACTCCACCCATGGGTAGTGCACCCTTGGTCTAATATACAGCAGCTGCCTTTCCATGATCCTGCACGGTAGGGGTCTGTGATCCCCCGCTCGCCTGAGATGTGGCTGGGTTTGCCGGAAATAAACCGGTCTGAGTTATATTATCCATGAACCGCAGCATACTAGCCATGACATCCTGAAATCCCGGTGCAGATATGAAATCTACCGGAGCTGGCGCTGCCACAGGCACCTCACCCTGCTCCTCAATAATGGGATTCTCTGCTGGACCCACTGGCGGCATAACTGGAACAGTCCTAGGACATCCTCTCCCTCTACTACGTGCCGGAGCCCTCCCTCGACCTCTGCCTCGGCCTCAAGCAACTGGAGGAGTAGCTCTTCCCCGATCTGGAACCTCATTAGAGCGCGTTCTTGCCATCTGTGAGAGAATAAAAGTAGGATATTTAGTACTACATTAGTTGCATGATGAAATATGAAGAAAGGTAGTTTCCTAACACCCTATAGCCTCTCGAAAATAAGTATAGACGTCTCCGTACCTATCCACAAGACTCTATTAGGTCTGCTCATATCTTGTGAGACCTACGTGAACCTAGTGCTCTGATACCATGTTGTCACGACCCAATTTCACCTATAGGTCGTGATGGCGCCCAATACTACGGTTAGGCAAGCCAACTAATAAATTAAACATATATTGATTAAACATTTAATCCAAAAAAAATAATAAAATACCAAATTCTACTAATGTGTGTGCCAAGGCCTGGTGTCACAAGTGTATNATATTATATTATACAAAACTCCAAATATTGTCTGAAATGAAATAGACAAAATATAAATATAAGAAGAGACATTGGTAGCTGCAGAACGGCTCAGAAAGGCAGCTCACCACTATGCCTCGGGATGATGTGGATATGTGATGATAGGTCCTCCATTAGTATCTGTCTCAGATCATGCACAAAAAGTGCAGCAAGTGTAGTATGAGTATGTAAACAATGTGTACCCAGTAAGTATTAAGCCTAATCTCGAAGTGGTAGAGACGAGATGGATGACTTTGACACTCACTATGGGTTAATAATAAAAATTAAAATAGAACTAAAATATCTAAATCAACATGATTCATAGAATTTACAATAATTTATTTAACCAGCAGAAAAAATTAAATTCCTTCAAATGCAACAATCCTCAATATATAAATTAAATTCGTTCAATTCCAATAAATTTTCAATTTATCAATTAGCTTCACAAGCTAAAATAAACTATCAAAGTATCATGTAATTATTATTATTATTAAGTATGATTTCTGCCGAGGTCGTACGACCCGATCCAGAGTATTGTGTACACTGCCGAGGGACGTGCGACACGATCCATAGATACATCTATCCTGCCGAGGCGTTCGGCCCGATCCACAAGAAAGGAGGACATTTTCTTATGTACCTCCGGAATAAGAGTATTTATTGTAAAATTTATTCGAGAGGATAACAATTTATTTCAAAAATGAATTAATCAAAACAAAAATTAAGCATATGAAAATTTCATCTTTTACTACCTTTCATGACAATTCACAATATATACATCAAATAATTTAATTAATAAAGAATACAATTTACACAAGTAATTCATGCTTTGAGTCCTAAACTACCCGGACTTTAGCATTAATAGTAGCTACGCACGGACTCTCGTCACCTCGTGTGTATGTAGCCCCCGCAATTAGCAACAATTATTTAATTTAATCACATATGGGATAACTTTTCCCCTCGCAAGATTAGACAAGAGACTTACTTTAATTTGCTCCAATTTAATCTACTAGAAGGCCCTTTCCTCGATTATCCAACTTTGATTGGCTCGAATCTAACCAAAAATAATTCGATACAATCACTAAAATTTATCGGAATCAATTCTATAAGAAAATACTACATTTTCAATAAAAATTTCGAAATTAATTAAACATTCGTCCGTTGGGCCCACATCTCGGAATCTAGTGAATGTTATGAAATCTGACAACCCATTCAATTACGATTCCAACCATACCATTTTCACTCAAATCCGACTCCGGATCGACACCGAAATCTCAAAAATTCATTTCTATGAGATTTCTAAAATTTTCTCAAATTTCTATCTCAAAACACTAATTAAATGGTCAAAACAATGATATATTCGTGTATATTGACCAAATCCGTATTAGAATCACTTATCCCAATGTCTTTCCTTGAAAATCTATCAAAAGTCGCTTCTGCTCAAGCTCAAGTTCGTCAAAAATAGCAAATGGGACGAATGTCCCGATTTTTATAACTTACAGATCTGTCCAGTCCGATCAGGGAGCTCGATCAGGGAGTCCGATCAGGGAGCTCAACCAGGGAGTCCGATCAAGGAGCTCGATCAGGGAGTCCGATCATGGGAGCTCGATTAGGGAGTCCGATCATGGGAGCTCGATCATGGGAGGTCGATCAGGGAGTCCGAATTTTGGGAGTCTGATCATGCGCCTCGATCTTGGGCTTGGTCACAGCCCAGAATTTCCAACGGAAGAGAAATATTGCAACAATTGTTTAAGTCCAATTTGTGATTCGTTAACCATCCGAAACTCACATGAGGCCCCCGGGACCTCAACCAAATATACCAACAAGTCCTAAAATATCATACGAACTTATTTGAAACCTCAAATCACATTAAACAACGCTAAAACCACGAATTATGCTCCAAGTCAAGCTTAATGAAACTTAAAATTTCCAACTTCTACATTCGAAGTCGAAACCTATCAAATCAAGTCCGATTGACCTCAAATTTTGCACACAAGTCATAAATGACATAACGGAGCTATAAAAATTTTCGAAACTGTATTCCGACTCCGGTATCAAAAAGTCAACTCCCCGGTCAAACTTCCAAACTTAAATTCTTGTTTTAGCCATTTTAAGCCTAATTTCACTATGGACTTCCAAATAAAATTTCGATCATGCTCTTAAGTCCAAAATCATCATACGAAACTGTTGGAATTATCAAAATTCTATTCCGGGGTCGTTTGCACATAATTTGACATCCGGTTATTATTTGAACTTAAACTTTTAATTTTTCATCAAAATTCCATATCTCGGGCTAGGGACCTCGGAATTTGATTCCGGGCATACGCCCAAGTCCCAAATCACGATACAGACCTACCAAAACTGTCAAAACCCTGATCCGAGTCCGTTTGCTCAAAATGTTGACCAAAGTCAATTCAGTTGAGTTTTAAAGCTCTAATTCACATTTTAAATCCATTTTCACATAAAAACTTTCTGAAAAATTTTACGGACTGCGCACACAAGTCGAGTAATGATAAATAGTATTTTTTGAGATCTTAAATCACATAATTAATTATTAAATTTAAAGATGACATTTTAGGTCATCACAATAAGGCTTTATGAAGGAAAGGTCAATGAAAAGAAATGAATCTTTGTCATCTCATTACATAAACAAATAATTTAGGGGATTAAAATGAAATTCCTATATATCATTTATGGTTGATATCATAACATATATTATAGCGTGACCAAAATGCACGCTAATCCTAAAAATAGTATTCAAAAATATTATTAATATCATAACAATTATAATATTTATGCATTATATTTTAATTCTCGGACTGATGTTATATAAAAACAGATACTTATTAGGTAATATTAGAGAGTACTCAACTATATTAGCATCGAGAGACGTTGAGTAACCAGAGGCGTATCCCATGGGATATGAGTTCACGTGAACTCATATTTCTCTTCTTAAATCGTGTAAAATAATGTTATATTTCTTCAAAAATTCTTAAATATATGTGTGTGTATCCATGCTCAAAGACTCCTATGGTGTAGTTATTATTGGGTGCACCTCTACAAGTGAAATTGGCGGTTTAAATTCCACCCTAACAATCTTATTTTTCACATGGAGTATAAATATATGTGAAAATTACCACAATTTCAAAAATAAAAAATATAATTTTGTACCTATAATTTCAAAAGTGTGGTGGGTTCATGGTAAGAAACAAAAGTTAAACTCACCAAATATAAATTCTAGATGCACCTTTTTACAATAGTGCACTCATCCTTCTGAAATTCTAAATCCGACTCTGCGAGTAACTAGCTAATATAGGTAGAAACTTTATCTACTGGGTGACCAAGAAGACTGGGAACATGAGAGTGTTAGGCCTCGTTTGTTTTTATTAAAAATAAAAATGTATGAATGATTAAATTTGTATACACATCTGAATATTGAGATATGTATTAAGATTAAGACGTTTGAATCTGTACACATATAAATATTAAGTCATTATATAATGTGAATAATAAATCATTAAAAATATTTATTTTCTCAATATCTTATGTTTAAAATTTATCTTTATTTAAAAATTAATAAATATATAACTCAAATAAAATACTAATTATATCCATTGTCACTATAATGTAGTGTGTATTGATATTTTGCATCCATAAATTTTAAGTTTTGAATCCAACGTGTTAATTAGTATGTTCTGGTAATGTGTGAGTGTGACAATATGTACAGAATTTTCTTTCCTTAAAAATATACTCTTAACCGTTACTGATAAGAAAGCCAGTAAGTCATTCAGATTGATAAGAAATTCATGTGTGATGTCTCCTTCAACTTTATCCTTTTCCTTTGTAAAATCAACGCTTGAAACAGCAATCAACATAATATTGCTATAGTTGTCTACAAAAATCAAACTACTCCAAATAATTACTGCCTCTGGTCCACAATAAGTGTTGGCTTTTTTTTTTTGGTCCAAAATAAGTGATTTTTTCAGATTTCAATAATGAATTAAATTTTTTTCTACATTGCCCTTGGAGTAAATAATGTTGGAGTATGTGTTAGGGGTGTTTATGTGAAAAGATAGTAAAGGTTAATATGGTCAATTTTATTGCTAATTATTGTTAAAATGTGAATTTCTTAATATGTGTGAAAACATCCAAAAAATTAATTATTGTGGACCGGAGAAAGTAGTAATTAGCATTGTATACGGGTAAAACCGAACACGCTGCATGACTCGACTCCCCGGTGAGCCAAACGGACCAGGAACGTGACCATAATGTATCGGAGTCAGAGCGAAGAACCCATCGTGTTGGGGCTCGGGCAAAGCACCTGCCTTCGGGGATATCGGGGCCATATTCTCGAGGCCCGATTTGAGGATTGAGACTTCGGAGAGCATTGCCAAGCAGCTGCACACGACTAACAAAGGGCTGTGATATCCGTGCCTAACCGGATATCACAGCGTGAATCTCGGCTCGTATCGGCAGAAAATCAGTGATCGGCGAAACAGAAGATTTTTACTTTTTTTAGAATTGTACTTAGGGTAAAACTCCCCTACTATATAAAGGGGAAGACTTATTATTCATATGACACATTTTAACACGCATATCAAGGCAATATACTCGTATTTTCTCTATTATTTCAAATTCTTACTTTTGTTCATCAGTTTTTCATTAGTGTGACTCCGGGATCGAAGGCAGACATTTTACTAAGTTGTTACTCAGTCCGGGGTCACTCCCCTTAGTTAGTTTGACAATTTATTATGTCCTTTATCTTTTTAATCCAACGCTATTTATCATTAGTGTTGAATTAATCTGCATATCCTTAAAACCACATATAAATTCAATTGTTATCCATTTTTTTAGGGTAAACAGTTTGGCGTCCACCGTGGGGCTAAAAATAATAGTGAAAATTTGATACAAATTTTCATAACGCACTATATTTTATACTTGTTCTTTAAGCTTCTAATTTCAGGTCAAATTAAAAATATCAAACTTCCAATCTGCCTATTTGAACGTTGAGGCTGAGTACGGCCACCATGGCGAGAACAACAATGTGATGCCCAGCAATGAGGTTCCCCCTGTTGACCCCAATAGAGTCCAAGTCGCGAATCCGATCGATGCTAACTCACACGTAGCTATCGAAGCAAACTTGCCTACTAACCTCGAAAATAGCATTCGCGGGGGAGCCCGATCGATAGCCCAGAGTAAACACGATGGCGAAGGTGATGGGATCAACTTGTGGGTAATATTCGAAATGTTACAGGTTCAATAGGCAGAAATAGCCCAGTTGCAGAACCAAAGCCGCGCCCCCAGCAGAGTTAAGCCCGATCCATCCAGGGAAAACGATCGTAGAAATGAACCTACCACAGAAAGGTCGGGTGAAGATGAACCTGCTACCAAAAGATGCTTGACGAACTGACAAAACGGGTGGAATCGGGAGAAAAGAAAATTGAAGCCAACGACAAAAAATGGGGACCTATAGCTCTAGGGACGATCAAATCCCAGGAGCGCCACCGATACTGAAGGGCCTGGATTCCAAGAAATTTGTCCAAAAGCCTTTCCCTCTGAGCGCAACTCCGAAGCCGATCCCAAAGAAGTTCCGTATGCCCGAAATTCCGAAGTATAATGGAACAACTGATCTAAATGAATACGTGACCTCCTACACGTGCGCCATCAAGGGGAACGACTTGGAAGATGACGAAATTGAATCCGTTTTGCTGAAAACATTCGGAGAGACCTTGTGAAAATGAGCTATCATATGGTATCACAACTTACCCCCTAACTCTATTGACTTGTTTGCTATGCTTACAAATGCCTTTGTAAAAGCGCACGCCGGGGTTATCAAGGTCGAGACCAGGAAGTCAGACCTTTTCAAAGTAAAGCAAAAGGATTACGAGATGCCCAGTGAATTCATGTCGAGGTTTCAAATGGAACGGATGGATCTGCCTCCGGTCGCGGACGATTAGTCCATTCAGACATTCACCCAAGGACTCAACCACCAAAGTTCATTAGCTTCGCAGCAGTTGAAACACAATTTGATAGAATACCCGACGGTAACTTGGACCGACGTCCATAACAGGAACCAATCAAATATTAGCGTCGAAGATGATCATCTTGGGGAACCTTCTGGATCCGTTTATCCCGTCAGAACTAGTGACAAATCTATAAGAGCCGTCTATCATGAACCAAGATCGAACAGAGATCGGTATCAACCATACAATGGAGATCGAATGGGGAATGGGTCCGAACGCAACCCTATGAGGAGTGAAAGAAAGAAAGATCTAGGCCATAATAGTCAGGGACTCATGAGTAAGAATGGTTTCGACAGACCACTCGGGGCTCGAGAGACACCGAGACTATCGGAATCCAATTCAGTGTCGATGTTGCTAGCATCGTATCCACCATCGGATGTATCAAAGATACTAAATGGCCTCGACCATTGCAATCTGATCCTTCCTAAAGGGACCCCAACCTAATGTGTAAGTATCATGGCACTCACGGCCACATAACCGAAGACTGCTGACAATTAAAAGAAGAAGTAGCCCGGTTATTCAATAACGGACACCTCCGAGAATTTATGAGTGATCGATCCAAAAATCACTTCAGGAATAAGGACTCCAACAAGCAGAACGAGCAAAAGGAACCTCAGCACGTCATTAACATGATCATTGGTGGAGTTGACGTCCCCCAAGGGCCGATGCTAAAGCGCACTAAGGTGTCTATTAAAAGGGAAAAACGGACTCGAGATTATGTACCAGAGGAAACCGTATCTTTCAACAATGAGGGCGTTGAAGGCATCGTGCAACCACATAATGATGAACTGGTAATATCTGTACTCATAAATAAATCTCGAGTTAAGTATGTAGTAAATAATCCAGGTAGCTCGACCAATATCATTAGATCGAGGGTCGTGGAACAACTGGGTCTATAAGACTGAATAGTGCCTGTAGTTCGAGTTTTAAACGGATTTAACATGGCATGCGAAACTACTAATGGGGAGATAACCCTGCCGATAAACACAGCCGGAACTATTCAGGAAACAAAGTTCTATGTGATCGAAGGAGATATGAGATACAATGCTCTATTCGGAAGGCCATGGATTCAAAACATGAGGGCAGTACCCTCGACCCTACACCACGTATTAAAATTCCCCATATAGGGAGGGATCAAGACAGTTTATGGAGAACCGCCAGCCATAAAAGAAATGTTCGCGGTCAATAAAGTGATCCCGATATCCGCACTCTCGACATTAAAGGACCCGAGTTCAGTTACGAGGAAAGAAACCAAATAGCAATCACCGACATCGACCCCGACCGAACCATAGAAGCAAGAAAAGAGAGGATGATGATTACAGAGTCTCTAGGTCGTTCATAGCCCCTGACAATTCCGATGCCACCAAGTCAACGATTGAGGAGCTGGATCAAGTCATACCGATCGAGCACTTGCCCGATCATAAGGTATACCTGGGCACGGGGCTAACTCCCGATCTGAGGAAATAACTCATTGAATTCCTTATAGCTAACATAGATTGTTTAGCTTGGTCCCATCTTGATATGGCAGAGATCTAGAGCCAGAAATAACTACTCACAAACTGAGCTTGGATCCAAAGTTTCACCCGGTTAAAAAGAAGAGGAAGCCTCAATCAGAAATCAAGCATGCATTCATCAAAGACGAGGTATCCAAACTCTTTAAAATAGGTTCCATTCGGGAGTTAAGTACCCGAATTGGTTAGCTAATGTAGCGGTAGTGCCTAAAAAGGGAAAACAATTAAGAATGTATGTAGATTACAAAGACTTGAACAATTTCCCTAAGGACGTTTTTCCTTTGCCTAACATCGATCGCATGATCGATGCGACGGCTGGACACGAGATACTTAGTTTTCTCGATGCTTATTTTGGGTACAACCAGATCCGGATGGACCTGGGCGACCAAGAAAGGACTTCCTTCATCACTAAATACAACACCTATTGTTATAACGTAATGCTTTCCAGACTAAAAAATGTTGGTGCCACTTACCAACGCCAACTAAATCGGATGTTCGAAGAGAAAATAGGAAAATCAATGGAGGTTTACATTGATGGTATGTTAGTTAAGTCCCTGTGAGCAGAGGACCATTTGGAATATTTGCAGGAGACCTTCAACATATTGAAGAAATACAATATGAAGCTAAACTCGGAGAAATGCGCATTCGGGGTCAGGTACGGGATGTTCCTTGGATGCATGGTGTCCAACCGGGGGATCGAGATCAATCCCGACAAGATCAAAAATCTATAGAGGACATCACCGTGGTGGACAATGTCAAGGTTGTTCAAAGGCTAACCGGACGCATAGCAGCCCTGGGTCGGTTTATTTTAAGATCCTCCGATAAGAGCCATCAATTCTTCTCGTTTTTGAAGCTGAAGAATAACTTCTCGTGGACCCCGGAGTGAAAACAAGCTTTGGAAGAACTCAAACAGTACCTTTCGAGTCAACCTTTGCTTTATACTCTGAAGGCAGGCGAGCGGTTGTACCTGTACTTGGCGGTATCCGAGATAGCGGTAAGTGGATTCTTAGTCCGGGAAGAAGAAGGTACACAATTTTCTATATATTATGTTAGCAGGACTCTAGGCGAGGCCGAAACAAGGTATCCTAACCTGGAGAAATTAACGCTCGTTTTGCTAAGTGCCTCTAGGATGTTAAGGCCATATTTCAATGCCATCCCATTTGTGTCATAACTACTTGACCATTGAGGAACATAATGCACAAACCCGAGCTCTTGGGACGATTGGCCAAATGGGCCGTGGAAATTAGTGGGTACGATATCGAACATCAACCCCGAACAACCATCAAATCTCAAAGTTTGGCAGACTTTGTGGCCGACTTCACGCCAGCCTTTATACCCAAAGTCGAAAAGGAATTTTTTTATCCTCGGGGACCACCTTAGGAATCTGGACCCTCTTTATGAACGGTGCCTTGAACGCAAAGGAGTCCGTACTCGGCATTGTGTTGAAGCCGCCTACGGGTAACGTAGTTAGGCAATCTATTAGAACTGTAAAATTGATTAACAATGAGGCCGAATATGAGGCCATGATTGCAGGTCTCGAATTGGCTAAAATCCTGGGGGACGAAGTGATCGAAGCTGAATGTGATTCCCTCCTCGTGGTAAATCAAGTCAATGGGACATTCGAAGTGAAAGAGGAATGAATGCGAAGATACTTGAATAAACTATAGGTAACGCGACATCGATTCAAAGAATGAACCCTATAAGACGTGCCGCGGATCAAAATAGCGAAGCCAATGATCTGGATAACTTAGGGTCTTCGGTTTATGACGATGAATTCAGCTCGGGAATAGTCGTACAACTCATGAAATTAGTAGTGGAAGAAGGCCATGCCGAGATAAACTCAACAAGTTTAACTTGGGACTGGAGAAACAAGTATATAGACTATTTTAAGACTAGGAAGTTGCCGTGGATCCCAAGGAATCAAGATCTCTGCGCACGAAGGCAGCCGGGTTTAGTCTGTCCGAAGATACTCTGTTCAGAAAAACGTTTGATGGCCCACTCTCCATATGCTTGGAGTCGGGAGACACCGAATATGTTTTGAGGAAAGTTTAATGAGGGCACTTGTGGAAACCATTTGGGGGAAGAATAGTTGGTTCGTAAGATAATCAGAGTCGTCTATTACTGGATCAACATGGAGAAAGATGTGAAGGACTGTGTGCGAAAATGCGACGATTGTTAGAGGCACGCACCAATGATTCACCAATCGGTGGAGTTGCTACATTCGGTCCAGTCGCCTTAGCCTTTCATGTAATGGTGAATGGACATCGCCGGTCCCCTGTCATGGGCACCCGGTAAAGCTCAATTTATACTATTTATAACTGACTATTTCTCTAAATGGGTCGAAACTCAAGCGTTTGAGAAGGTCTGAGAAAAAAAAGTCATCGACTTCATTTGGGACCACATAATATGCCGGTTCAGTATACCAGCCGAGAAAGTGTGTGATAACGGGAAGAAGTCCATCGACAACAAAGTAAGCAAATTTTTCAAGGACTATAAGATCAAAAAGATCTTGTCAACACCCTATCACCCTAGTGGGAATGGATAGGCGGAGTCGACGAAGAAAAGAATCCTTCAAAACCTTAAGAAAAGGTTGACCGATGCCAAACAAAAATGAAAGAATATCCTACCCGAAGTCTTGCGGGTATATCACATGACCTCAAAATCCAGTACCGGGGCCACCCTATTTTCATTGGTCTCCGGTGTCGAAACACTAATAGCGATCGAGGTGGGAGAACCGAGCCTCAGGTTCTGATATGCAACCGAAGAATCAAACAGCGAGGCCATGAGCACGATCCTAGAACTACTAAATGAGAGGAGCGAGGCCGCTCTAGTCCGGCTGGCTGCCCAAAAGCAGCGGATAGAAAGATATTACGACCGGAGAGCCAACCTCCGACACTTTAACATCGGGGACTTGGTGTTAAGAAGAGTAACGCAGAACACCCGAAACCCGAATGAAGGGAAGCTAGGACCAAATTGGGAAGGTCCGTAGGAAGTCATTGCGATTACCGGTAAAGGTTCGTATATGTCACGACCCAAAATATCACCCATCGTGATGGCGCCTATCTCGATATTAGGCAAGCCGACAACATCAATAACCCACAATTTCTTTTAAATACTGAAAACATAATAATTAAGTTTAAGAGTAAATCCCACAAACATTAGAAATAAACACGCTCTCAAAACTCGGTGTCACTAAGTACATGAGCATCTATACATTACAAGTTTGAGAAACCCGGTCTATAATAATCTGACACCAAATATAATAAACAAAAGGATAGGAAAGGAGAGACAAGGTGTGCAAAACATAGCATCTACCTTTAAATCTCCAAAAAATCAACTGTGTGAAAGAATCAACACTCACTGTGTCTGGGATCACCTGGACCTGCACACGAAGTGCAGGGTGTATTATGAGTACAACCAACTCAGTAAGTAACAATAATAAATAAGGAACTGAAAGTAGTGATGAGCTTCTCAGCTAAGTCTAAATGCAGTACTTTCCAACATAAAATGGTAGGTATGCTCTCAAGTTCAACATTTAAAATTTCACAGAAATTTCATATCAAATTTGACTAAAACATAAAATAATGTTTTTTTTCAAAATTTCCAAAATAGCGATATATGACAGCTGAAATGTAGCAAATAATGAAATCAATGCATCCTCTCAGAGTAATAGTCACTCAGTCCTCCCATTCACTCCAACCTCACAGTTACTCTTTCCTCACAGTCACTCATCACTCGACATTCGGCACTCGCACTCGGCACTCCCACTCAGTAGGTATCTGCGCTCACTGGGGGTGTGTACAGACTCCGGAGGGGTTCCTTCAGCCCAAGCACTATATCAAGCCAATCATGGCATATAACAATGAAACGTGTTGCGCGCGTGCAGCCCGATCTCATAAATATCCTCACAATTAGGCCCTCAGCCTCACTCAGTCATCAACCTCTCTAGTCTCTCGGGCTCAAGATGTCAAGAAAGGCAGCCCAAAAATAATATGATGTATCAATAAATAACAACAGAGACTGAGATATGATATGATATGAAATGAATGAACATGACTGAGTGTGAAATTACAATTTGAGCATATAATTCAACCACAGAAATGACCCTAGTGGGTACCAATAATAACAACATATGTCTAAGCATGATTTTTAATACGAGTCTCTGCTCAATTTTCTCTAACACGTAGAGAATGTACGTATATCAGCAGATAATTCGACTACACAGTTCCATGGATTTTGACCAAGTCACAATTCCCACGGTGCACGCCCACACGCCCGCCACCTAGCATGTGCGTCACCTCAAAACCAATCACATAACACATAATCCGGGGTTTCATAACCTCAAGACCAAATTTAGAACTGTTACTTACCTCAAACCATGTAATTCTTTATTCCGCTATGCCCTTTCCACGAGAATTGGTATCCGAAAGCCTCGTATCTAGACACAATTAATTTGATTCAGTAAATACCAATTATTGTAATTAATTCCATAAGGAAATACAAATTTTCCAATAAAAATCTAAAATTCACTCAAAAATTACACGTGGGGCCCACAACTCGGAACCCAACAAACGTTACAAAATATGAATGCCCATCCAACCATGAGTCCAACCATACAAGAACCGATTTTGTACCAAATGTGTTTTCCGAAAAGTTTTTTAATAAGGCAACAATAAACTGTACTAACTTAGAGTCGAAGACCGATTTTCAATCAGATTCAATGGTCGCGTCAATAGTATCCGAGCCCACTCAAAGATTGACCTCGAATACTAGGGGCCATCACCCTCGGGTCAGGATCTTTAGCAAGGAAGGAAACTTTATTCTCGAACAGTCTAGGATCGGTGGTTAGGATTTATTGTAAGGGCCAAACGGTCAAAAGAACTGTGCCCGCGTAGGTGACCTCAGCCATAATACGAGTTTCTACACATTTACAATCTTGTACGTTACACACATAAATGAAAGAAAGTTTCTATCTTGCTAACAAACATTTTTTGCTTCTTAAGAGTATCGAGCCTAAGGGCTATTCCTACCTAGGAACTATCGAGCACAAGGGCCACCCTTATCCGAGCCCAAAGGGCTACCCCCACTTGGGGACTGCCATCCGAGATACGTTTGGGCAGCTCGGGTTATCGAAACCCTGAGGCACAAGACCTAGTAGGTAGTGCCCAAACCTAAAAAGCTACAGCCGCCCTAAAACGGTTCGGAGACATCCGAAGCCCGTACTCAAAACATAAGGCCTTCAACAAAATTCCAAACCTGTTCAAAGTTTACCCTAGGAAAAATTATAGTCAAAAAACATTTAAACAATCATCTTGGGGAAAGCTTCCGGTCACTTCGAGCCCTCATAAGTTTCAAGAAAAACTTGCATTGGGGACAAGTCTTGTTTGGACCTACGAAAAATGACTTATTACTATGTTTGATTCCGTGCTAAGGCATTTGAAATCTTTGAAATTGTAAAAAGGATGCTAAAGATAATAGACTTGAAAATTGCCAAAAAGGAAAGAAAAAAAACTTTATATACATTCACTAATGTCTTTACAAAGGTCAATGTAAATAGCCTCAACAAAATAAATGAACAAGATACAAAAACAAAGACAAAAATTCCTAAGGTATCTACGCCTGATCTTCACCAGAGCCCACCTCGTCACCAGAGCCGTCGGGGCCTTCGAGTTCTTCGGAGACCTCGGAGCTTCCTTCATCTTCGGGTTCAGCTAGCTTCTTGGCCTCAACTTCAAGTCTCTTCACCTCCTCGATCTCAGCCGAAAGGTTAAAGCATATTCACGACCCAAAATTCTAACCTGTTGTGATGGCGCCTATCTTGATACTAGGCAAGCCGACAATCTCAATAAATCACAATTTCTTTAAAGTTTGAAAATATAATATTTAAACACAATCCATAAATCTCGTAAATACTCATACAAACACTCCCCAAACCTGGTGTCACTTAGTACATGAGCGTCTAATATGAATACAAGTTTGGAAAATATGGTCCATAACAGTTTGAGACCAAACACAGTAAATAAGGAGATAGGGAAGGAGAGGCAAGGTTTGTGAAACACGCCAGCTACCTCAAAATATCGAAAAATCAAATGTTCGAAAGAATCAACACCCGTTATGTCCTGGAACACCTGGATCTGCACACGAAGTGTAGGGTGTAGTATGAGTACAACCAACCCAGCAAGTAACAATAATAAATAAGGAACTGAAGATAGTGACGAGCTACGCAGTTACAGTTCATTTTCAGTAATTCCAGCAGAGAGTAGACATGCTATCAATTCCAGCAGTTTAAGTCAAATCAGTTTTATAAAGTTCAAGTTCATGTAAACCGAATATAAAATCTTTCAGAGAATTTCACAACAATGACAGATAGCAACTAAGTGCAATAACAAATGAAAAGCAAGTACAGCCTCTCAGGGCAGCAGTTACTCAACTCGTCACAACAGCTCAACCACTCATCTCCTAGCCCTCAACACTCACACTCAATGGGTACCAGCGCTCACTGGGGGTGTACAAACTCCGGAGATGCACGGATAACTCACGTGCCATAGTATAAATAGCTGGATCCGCACGGATAACTCACGTGCTATAGTATAATAAAAGGATCCGCATGAACAACTCATGTGTTGCACGGACAACTCACGTGCCATAGTATAAATATCTGGATCCGCACGGATAACTCACGTGCTATAGTATAATAAAAGGATCCGCATGAACAACTCATGTGTTGCACGGACAACTCACGTGCCATAGTATAAATATCTGGATCCGCACGGATAACTCACGTGCTATAGTATAATAAAAGGATCCGCATGAACAACTCATGTGTTGCACGGACAACTCACGTGCCATAGTATAAATATCTGGATCCGCACGGATAACTCACGTGCTATAGTATAATAAAAGGATCCGCATGAACAACTCATGTGTTGCACGGACAACTCACGTGCCATAGTATAAATATCTGGATCCGCACGGATAACTCACGTGCTATAGTATAATAAAAGGATCCGCATGAACAACTCATGTGTTGCACGGACAACTCACGTGCCATAGTATAAATATCTGGATCCGCACGGATAACTCACGTGCTATAGTATAATAAAAGGATCACCACGGACAACTCACGCGCTATAGTATAATATCTCATAATCAGGCCCTCGGCCTCACTCAGTCATAAATCTCCCTAGTCTCTCGGGTTCTCAATAGTCATGATACTCAGCCCAACTAACAATAATATTATGCGTCAATAATGAACAATAGAGACCGAGATAAAATAAACAAGTAAACTGTGACTGAGTACAAAATAACAATTTCGAAGATAATTCAACATGTACAAGACCTCTATGGTCTTTACAACACCAACATATAGCCTAAGCATGCTTCATTGTCAAATTTTTATAGCACAGAAATGGCACATAGCTAACGACAAGCTTATTCAACTTTCCAGTTTTACGGAATGGACCAAGTCCCAATTCCCACAGTGCACACCCACATGCCCGTCCCCTAGCATGTGTGTCACCTCCAAAATACTCACATAGTACGATAATCTGGGGTTTCATACCCTCAGGACCAGATTTAAAACTGTTACTTACCTCAAACCGTGAAATTCTTATTCCGCTAAGTCTTTGCCTCGTGAATTAGCCTCCAAACGCCTCGAATCTAGCCACAAATAATTCGATTCAGTCAATAAAATTTATTGGAATTAATTCCATAAGAAAATGCAAAATTTTCATAAAAATCCAAAATTTAACTCAAAAATTGCCTGTGGGCCCCACGTCTCAGAATCTGACGAAACTTACAAAATCCGATAACCCATTCAATTATGAGTTCACCCATACCAATTTTATCAAATTTCGATTACAACTCGACCTCCAAATTTAAAATTTTCGTTCTTGAAAAGTTTTGCAATTTTTTTTGATTTCTTCCATTTAAATCCGAAATAAATGATGAATATAACCATGGATTTATGAAATATAATCACTTTTGGATATATAACACTTACCCAAGTTGAAGTCCTGAAAATTCCCTTTGGAATCAACCAAATACGAGACTCTAAACTCAAAATTGAGTACAAATGGCTAACTCCCGTTTTTAAGCATTCTGCCCAGACAAGTCGCATGTATGAAATGTGACTGCCGATTTTCGGGCAAATATAAACTACTATTTGCCTTCATTCAGTTGACCATAACTTTTTGTACCTTTGTCCAAATGATGAATGGTTTAACTTTTTGGAGACTAGAATCAAATGGCTACAATTTTTATGTTTTGATAATTTTCAGATTCCTTATAGATTTTGAGATATAAGCTTCCATAGTCAGCTCTGTGATTGCACCAATTGCTGTCCAAAAACAACTTCTGCAGCAGAAAAATTCCGGCAACTCCTTTTGTTCGAAATTCATTCCGTTAACCTTCCGAAATTTACCCGAGACCCTCAGTACCTTAACCAAATATAGCAACTTGTCCCACAATATAATATGAACTTAGTTGAGGCTTCAAACCATGCCAAACAATGCCGAATTACGAATCGTGCATCGAATCGAATTATGAGTTTTCAAATCTTCCAACTTCAATATTTTGCGTCGAATCATACCAAATCAATTTCGATTGACCTCAAATTTTGCACACAAGTCATAAATGACATAACGGATCTATAAAAATTTTCAGAACTGAATTCCGACTCCAATATCAAAAAGTCAACTCCCCGGTCAAACTTTTTAAAAAATTAACTTTCGTCATTTCAAGCCTAATTCCTCTACCGACCTGCAAATACTTTTTCGGACACACTCCTAAGTCCAAAATTACCATACGGATCTATTGAAAGCATCAAAACTCTATTCCGGGGGTCATTTACACATAAGTCAACATCCTGTCAACTATTTCAACTTAAGTTTCCAACATGAAATTCATTCTTCCAAGCTAACTCTGAAATACCTTAAAACCAAAACCGACAATTCACACAAGTTATAATACCTTGTAGGAAGTTATTCAAGACTTCAAAT
>AWOL01S0038969.1:0-16872 GCA_000715115.1 Nicotiana otophora
AGTCAACACCCTGTCAACTATTTCAACTTAAGTTTCCAACATGAAATTCATTCTTCCAAGCTAACTCTGAAATACCTTAAAACCAAAACCGACAATTCACACAAGTTATAATACCTTGTAGGAAGTTATTCAAGACTTCAAATAGTTGAAAGGAGTGTAAATGCTCAAAACGACCGGTCGGGTCGTTACAATCTCTCCCACTTAAACATACGTTCGTCCTCGAACGTGCCAAGAGTTGTTCCTAAGCTTTTAAATCACTGTTCCTCCTTACCATGCACATACCTGGGGGTGATCCCATGTCACCCCATTCTATATAGGCTTGACAACATAACACAACTGAAAATTATTAATTTAACCTTAGCCCAAAACTTGGAGCCCAATTTCTAACACCCAGAATTCTTTCCAAGATCTAAATCTCACACACCGTATAAGTTTGAACCAGTTATATCAAACCATAGCCATAACCCCAGATATAATTACATTGCATACTACACAACTCACGCAGCACCATTCCCGATCACAGTAATTACTCCAAACCAACCAAGTACAAGTATTAAACCTCATATCAAGCCAAACCTCGTTCCAAAACCTTCGTATACTACTGATAATAAAAGAAACATGCAAAAATCTCATGAACCCTTATCAGAGAAATAAGTCATGGAGCTCTCTCGCCTCAACCAGAACCATAATCACTTTCTAAGTCGACTTTCAATATTATACTCCCGAATATACTGTAATCAAACCTGATAGTACCCATTCTAGGTCCAATAACCTTATATTATTAAACACAACTATCCCACAGACATGCCGCATCAATATAACTCAAGCCACAATTGAGCAATCCGTGTACCCAAATATGGGAGATGTATCAATGAAGAGAACCGTATTGCAAGTTCAACAAACACTACCACAACCGCAATGTTACGACCAACTCCTCAAATTTCCTGAAGAGGATAACCGTAAGAGCATATGCACAATTGTAGAGGAAGGAAATTAATAAATCATATAAATTATCATAGAAATATAATTCCCACACATGGCACGGAAAACTCACGTACCAATAATATAAATCGCCCGACATGGTCACAGGCCTCCAGTCCCAGCATATCATACAGGAGAAATTAAACAAGTACACATGTATATGATAATAAAATAAGATTCTCATGCTCCTGGACTGGTATAAATAATACGCCATAGCGTAAGCATGCGCAAAGTCTGCTATCACACTTCAAATCGGCAAGTTAACACATAAATAGTAGCTACCCCATTTATTCAGGGGAATTAACCTCTTTGTAACCTCAAATGTAGCCCAGATAGTTCTCAACAAAGGCACGAATACGAGAAACATTATAACTTTACGCTTAACAATCTACTCTAAGCATATCATAGCCTAAGCATTCTTTCGAGTATGAATACTTGCCCCGATGCCCGCACATTAGCTCAAACCTCACATATATGCACACTTATAGCGCGTAGCTATCACAAATAATTAACACAACTAGTGCATACAGTGAGTTAAAATAAAATACTCACCTCAAACAGGCCGCAACCCGAAACAATATACTTCTGAGAACTCCGAGTCTCCAAATTCATCAAACACATGAATCACCGTAACTGATCCCAACTCCAGCACTAGAATGACTAACACATCTTCCATTCACGATCTTCCCATAAGGAATACTTTCATAATTTTTCCGTGCCACATAGAAATAATTTACATATCAGTCTATCAACCGGGTGAGTACTACAATACCAATGAACATCTGTAAGTCAAAACACAATGCGCTTTTTGAAATGCGCACCCTTCTTAGGGATTACCGAGCAGTTATAACATTCATCTAATTATCTGAAATTGACCATTCTATCCAAAATTCGTGATCTTCCTTTCAAGAATGAACTGCCACCTTATACATGTAAATCTTAATCTCGCGCCACACACCACATCTATCATGCCATCATGTGACAAGCATGAGAATCTCATTATCAACTTTGGGTAACGAGCAAATTACATACCCCAGTCATTCAGTAACCTTCATCTTGCTTCCTTCCAGGAGGAATTCATAATACACAAGACGTTCCTTACACCGATAGAATATATCCGGTTCAACCCATGATAGAAACCATTAAGAACACTTTGAAATCCATTTGCACATAACCAAGCTATCAAAACTGAATTTCTCTAACTCGACCAAGCCACGCAAGTCACCAAACCCAAGAATATTGCCACCAAAATTTCTATAAAGTCTCACAACATCATATTTACCCCATAAATACCACAATCGTAACACTCACTCTGAAATACCTTATGTGAATTTAAAATTGTTCCTCATTCCTTTCTTATACTGAAATGTAGAATCCATAGTGATACACAATTACCGCAAGTCCTGACACCTTCAAATGCAAATCTCAGATTTTATCCATACACAAATCCGGAAACATTCTCAATTGCTATATATAATTCTCAAACCCATCGGAATTTTCTCGGGTATCACCCACTTTGCTCAAATGTAAATTGCACAGCACAAACGAGCCAAAAGGCATAAGTCCCATTAGCATAACAACCCCCAAAGAAGTAACCATGCCTTAACACCACCAATCAAATTCATACTTCGTGCACACTACGTTCTTCAAAATAACAATTTAATCATTCCATGATTTCCGTATTCCTATAAAGTGCCATATAACCCATATTCAGGAATTTCCTTACTCGAGTCATCCTCGATCTCCATCTCTGCAAGTCATAACTGATCCACAAGTATGTTTCCGACCAAAACTAAAATTTAACACATAACCATGAAATCAAATTTTCAATAGCAGGCTCCCCCACTTAGCTTTAAACTGCAATTATGTAAACTTAGAACCCGCAAGGATTTCTCCTTATCAATTATCTTGATCTCGCACCGTTAACCCGCTAGAATTCTCGAAGTCTTTTGTTAAGCTTTTCATGAACATTCTGAATCATCAGCCACAATCACACACTAGACCTCTTACCGGGTAGCAAGTAATATTCCTCGCAGAAGCTTCATCAACATCACGCCACCGCTAACTTCTCACAAGAGATAACCCACCTGTGAAATTCCTTACCGACATCTTCCAACGACGCTGCACTGGGTGCAACGACCAGGTAATCAGTAAATTCTCCTGAGCTCATGCTCGCCCACCATTTGTAAATGTCTGCACTTTTCCTATTGACATCAACTAAAAATTCAACAATACTTTCCGAACTCAAGTCATATTGCGCCTGAAACGATAATCAGATATTTACATCCCTCCCCATTTCAAACAAACTCCTTTCTTCCATATTCAATCTTTCTTCGTACAGTAACCATCACTCCAAATAAAGTCTGTAGTCCAAATCACATTCTATCGCGATTCCACACCGTTCTGCACTTTCTCAAGGCGCGCGACTACCCTACCATCTCCTTTAAGCAACTTCTCAACCTCTACTTCTCCTACTTGACCTGCTAGTACTTCAACAACTGCGAAACACTTCCCGTCATTTCTTCCCTCATACTTTGCTGCCCAACTGTTGCATCAAATCAAAATGCATCTCTGTAGCACCTGAACCAATAAATTGTTACCAACTCTAAGCCTCTTCGAAGATCATCTTTCTCGAGCCATCAACATTAGAAATACCTATTCGATTCTGAACCGCTGCACACAACTATCTCTGGCAATCGCCCCTCATGCACCATTTCATAACACCCTACCCCGAAGGCGAAATCCAAGAAGACCGTAACACCGGCGGACCATAATGCATTCAAACAAGGAAGGCGACACCGCATCATAATGAAAATTCGACCATGCTCGCATATACCAAGTCTTGTTACTTTAACAACCAAACTTGGACATCTATAGTCTGATTGCCTTTCCTCCGCTGGAATTAGCTGCTGAACTCCTTAATCATGCACTGAGAAATCCTCTCTTTGAGCCATTCACCACCTCAACACATAACAAGCACCTTACCATTCCACTAATATTGTGTGATAACAACGCATAGCCATCATAGCAACCCATGCACAGTCTCGAAATCATAGAAAATACAGATACTAAGCTGGAATAAAAGAACATTCTTCTGCAAGGCGACGATAATAGCCTGCCCGAATACGCAAGGAAAAATATCATGCACCACGTTTGCAATACCACTACAATTCCTCGACTCACAATTGATAACAAGCTTTTTGCGTCGCATAAGATTGAGTATGAAGGAAATAAAGGCACAAGACTCAATAGAATCAAATCGCACGATGAGTAAATCAAGAAGGGAAGTGCCCCTAACAACCCTGTAGCCTCTCGAAGATAAGTACAAACATATCCGTACCGATCTGCAAGACTCTACTAGACTTGCTCATGACTCGTGAGACCTATGTAACCTAGGCTCTAATACCAACTTGTCACGACCCAAATTTCTAACCTATCATGATGGCACCTATCTCGATACTAGGCAAGCCGACAATCTTAATAAACCATAATTTTTTGTAAGTTTGAAAATATAATATTTAAACACAATCCACAAATCTCGCAAATACTGATACAAACACTCCCAAAACCTGGTGTCGCTGAGTACATGAGCATCTAATATGAATACAAGATTGGAAAATACGGTCCATAATAGTCTGAGACCAAATACAGTAAATAAGGAGATAGGGAAGGAGAGGCAAGGTCTGCAAAACACGACAGCTACCTCAGAATCTCTGCAAAATCAGCTGTGCGAAAGAATCAACACCCGTTATGTCTGGGAACACCTGGATCTACACACGAAGTGCATGGTGTAGTATGAGTACAACCAACTCAGCAAGTAACAATAAAAAATAAGGAACTGAAGATAGTGACGAGCTACACAGTTACAGTTCATTTTCAGTAATTCCAGCAGAGAGTAGACATGCTATCAATTCCAGCAGTTCAAGTTCATGTAATCCGGATATAAAATCTTTCAAAGAATTTCACAATAATGACAGATAGCAAATAAGTGCAACAACAAAATGAAAAGCAAGTACAACCTCTTAGGGAAACAATTACTCAACTCGTCACAACAGCTCAACCACTCGACTCTCATCCCTCAACACTCACACTCAATGGGTACCCACGCTCACTGGGGGTGTACAGACTCCGGAGGGGCTCCTACATCCTAAGCGCTATAATCTGCACGGACAACTCACGTGCCATAATATAAATATCTGGCTTCGCACGGACAACTCACGTGCTGCACGGATAACTCACGTGCTATAGTATAATAAAAGGATCCACACGGACAACTCACGTGCTGCATGGATAATACACGTGCCATAGTATAAATATCTGGATCCGCACGGACAACTCACGTGCTATAGTATAAATATCTGGATCCGCACGGACAACTCACGTGCTATAGTATAATAAAAGGATCCGCACGGACAACTCACATGCTGCACGGACAACTCGCGTGCTATAGTATAATATCTCATAATCAGGCCCTCGGCCTCACTCAGTCATAAATCTCTCCAGTCTCTCAGGCTCTCAATAGTCATGATACTCGGCCCAGAAACAATAATATGATGCATCAATAATGAACAATAAAGACAGAGATAAAATAAACAAATAAACTGTGACTGAATACAAAACAATAATTTAGCAGATAATTCAACATGTACAAGACCTCTGTGGTCTTTACAGCACCAACACATAGCCTAAGCATGCTTCACTGTCAAATATTTATAGCACAGAAAGGGCATATAGCTAACGACAAACTTATTCAACTTTCCAGTTTTACGAAATGGACCAAGTCCCAATTCTCACGGTGCACGCCCATACGCCCATCACCTAGCATGTGTGTCACCTCCAAAATACTCACATAATACAATAATCTGGGGTTTCATACCCTCAGTACCAGATTTGAAACTGTTACTTACCTCAAACTGTGAAATTCTTATTCAGCTAAGCCTTTGCCTCGTGAATTGGCCTCCAAACGCCTCGAATCTAGCCATAAATAATTCGATTCAATCAATAAAATTTATTGGAATTAATTTCATAAGAAAATGCAAATTTTCCATAAAAATCAGGAATTTAACTCAAAAATCGTATATGGGGCCCATGTCTCGGAATCCGACGAAACTCACAAAATCCAATAACCCATTCAATTATGAGTCCACCCATACCAATTTTATCAAATTCCGATAACAACTCGACCTCCAAATCTAAAATTTTTGTTCTTGAAAGGTTTTGCAAAAATCTTGACTTCTTCCATTTAAATCCGAAATAAATGATGAATATAACCATGGATTTATGAAATATAATCACTTTTGGATATAGGACACTTACCCAAGTTGAGGTCGTGAAAAATCCCTTTGGAATCACCCAAATCCGAGACTCAAAACTCAAAAATGAGTAAAAATGGGTAACTCCTATTTTTAAGCATTCTGCCTAGGCAAGTCGCATGTGTGAAATACGACTTTGCCTGATTTTCGGGCAAATAGAAACTGCTATTAGCCTTCATTCAGTCGACCATAACTTTCTGTACCATTGTCCAAATGATGAATGTTTTAACTTTCTGGAAACTAGAATCAAAGGGCTACAACTTTCATGTTTTGATAATTTTTAGGTTCCTTATAGATTTCGAGATATAAGCTTCCAAAATCAGCTCTGTAATTGCACCAGTTGTTGTCCAAAAACAACTTCTATAGCAGACAAATTCCAGCAGCTCCTTTTGTCCGAAATCCATTCCGTTAACCTTCCGAAATCCATCCGAGGCCCTCGGGACCTTAACCAAATATACCAACATGTCCCAAAATACAATACAAACTTAGTTGAGGCTTCAGGCTATGCCAAACAACGCCGAAATTGCGAATCGCGCATCGAATCGAATTATGAGTTTTCCAATCTTCAAACTTCTATATTTTGCGCCAAAACATATCAAATCAATTCCGATTGACCTCAAAATTTTCACACAAGTCATACATGACATAACGGATATATGAAAATTTTTAGAACTGAATTTCGACTCTAATATCAAAAAGTCAACTCCTCGGTCAAACTTTTCAAAAATTCAACTTTCGCCATTTCAAGCCTAATTCCTCTACCGACCTCCAAATAATTTTCCGGACACGCTCCTAAGTCCAAAATTACCATATAGATCTATTGGAATTATCAAAACTCTATTCCGGGGTCGTTTACACATAAGTCAATATCCGATCAACTATTTCAACTTAAGCTTCCAATATGAAATTCATTCTTCCAAGCTAACTACGAAATACTTTAAAACCAAAATCGACAATTCACACAAGTCATAATACCTCGTAGGAAGTTATTCAATACTTCAAATAGTTGAAAGGAGCATAAATCCTCAAAATGACCGGCCGAGTCGTTACAAGCCTCGGGCATGGAATTTTTCTTCGGTCTTCCTCCGGGATAGCCGCCTCATGTACTCAGCAGTAGTCTTCAGGAGAGCCTTGGATGCTTCGATATTGGCCCTATACTGGGCCACCATCTCTTCAGCATCGACGGAGTTGTGCGTAGCTCAGACTTTATAGCTTCACATTCTTTACCAAGGGCATCGTGCTCTGCCAGAGCTGAACTCAATTGCGATCGGAGTTCATCATTCAACTGGGACCACTTGTTAGCTTTTTCTTTCTCCACCCTGAGTTGAACCTCTACCGATGCTAGCTGTGCCTGGGCGGTTTCCTTCTCCGAAGCCAGCCGGTCCATTTTTCTCTTCTAACCGTCGGCCATGGCTTAGACCTCATTCATTTCAGCTCGGAGTTGGTCAATCCGGTCAATCTTCTGTTGAACCTGCGAGGGTTGGTCATTAGTCACGATGGCTAAGTCTTCATTGCCAACTTCAAAAACCTTTACCTTTTCGACAAGATCGGCATGTTCCCGCCTTAGGTTCGAAGCTTCCCTCTGAGCCTCATCCAGCCCGGTCTGAAGGTCCTTGATGGCCCGTTCGTGTTGCTCACTGAGAAGCTTATACATATCTCTTTTCTCGACAAGATCCTTGACCTCAAACTTAAGCTGGTTAACCTTAGCCCGATACCGAAGAAAGCTTTCACGATGAAGTACCGAGACCTGCAAAAGGGTAAAAGAAGAAAAGATGAGAAATATCAAAAACTAAGTCAAAGTTCGAAAAGGCATAATGATGGCTTACCTGATTCAGCGCCTGCTGCACTTCGTTGAACATGCATGACACATCCAGCTCATTGATTTTTGCATGGTCTTCTTCGGTTACCAGGCATCAGAGGTAGCTCGCTACTCCCACATGAGCAGAAAGAATCCGGGCATCGTCCGGGACAGTGATGATTATCGACCTCTTACGGTCGTGATCCACACTCCGGGCGGGGAATTGGTTGATTAACTTTGGGCTCGAGTTTAGACCGCCAACCTTTGAAGATAGATCCTTTCTAGGCACTTCCAGGTCGCCTAAACCAGGAAAGTCTTCTAAGGCGGACGAGTCCACACCATCGAAAAAAAGGAACGAAAGGGTGGCTCCTCGAGCATAGACTCAGTGTAGGAGGGCGTCCCCGAGATATCAATTACGCCGGACACTTTCTTTGGTGCAGAACCGGCATCCTGGGAAGTTTCACCCCAGGTATCCACGTCGACTTCACGAGTCTCACCCTCGGAAGTATCCCAATCCCCGAGATACGTTGTCCCGTGGGCTACGAAAATAGATTTATCCTCCGGCTCGTCCTTGAGCCGGAGGAGGGAGTTGGAGGCAGGCACCCGAGAACGGATCCCCTCCTAGGCTTGCGGAGCACCTGCCTCTTCGGTTTCTTGGCCTCGAAGATCGGGGAGCCCGAAGGTTTTCTTTTCCTATTCTTTTTTCCCTCGGTGACAGCAACGAAGGGATCAACGGGCGGGGGAACATCTTCGTCCCCTTCCGAAGGCCTATGTTCGGTGGTCTTAGGCAAACCTACAATGATAAATAAGGGAGAGGGGTTAGTATAATATAAGGTGAAGACATAACGTTGGCTATTCAGAAAGAGACCTTACCATGAGAATGGGCTTCCCATCGGCCCTTTGAGATTCTGTGCCATGTGTACTCGTAGTAGGATATCTGAGTACAGATGCCCTCGATCCACTCCTTCAGCCGGGGGACCGCATTCAAAACCCGGGCAACAGCTGCACAACCACAAACATGAATGAGAAGATCGAAATAAAAGAAGAAGAATTTTTTATGAAGGATTTGCACTTACGAGACGCATTCCATTTCTCATGGAATGGCATGTATTCATGGGGGATCAAATCCTCGGTCTTCACTTGGACGAAGCGTCCATGCCATCCACGGTCTCGGTCTTTGTCGATACTGGAGAAGGGGGACTTGTTGGCCCGGCGTGTAAGCTTGATCAACCCCTCTCGAAATATCCGGGGACTATATAATCGAAGCAAGCGGTCGATCGTGAACCGACGAGATTTGGTCTTGTTCACGAAGTAAAGGAGGAGAGTCACGATCTTCCATAATGATGGATGGATTTTTCTGAGGCACACTTCGTACCTTTTGCAAAAATCCAGGACGATTGGGTCCATCGGGCTCAATGAGAAGGGATGAGTGTAGACACTTAAGTACCCTTCCACGTGTGTAGTAACGGCGTCATCGGGCCCGGGGACTACTACATCCTTGCCTTCCCAAATGCGGTCCTTACTAACTATGGGAAGAATGTCCTCGATCACGGAACATATATATCTCGAGACTCCTTCTCCCCAGTCTTGTTTGCGCGAAGGTTTCTCGACCTTGAAATCGTCTACAATTGACCAACCACCAGGGATAAACACCGACAAAGGAGGCTCGGGGGACGGTTCGTTAGCAGCCGCAATAAGGGAAGTCATTTTGAGGGCCACCACCTCGGGGGTGGCCGCTTTAGTACCAGCGGCCGGCTGAGAAGATGAAAAGGCAACTTGTAGAGGGAGCAGTTTTCGATGTTTTGCCATTGTCATATGGGAGAGAGTTTGAAAATTTGAGAAATAAACACAAAAAATTGGAAAAATGAGTTTTGAAGACGAAGAACAGGGTATGATGATTCGAATAAATTTTGGATAGGAATCTGGAGATTGCTATGATGATTGAAGAACAGGGATGAAGATTTGAAGAAGGTTTTGATAATGGTTGGATGGCTCGAAGATAGCGGTTTGATCGGAAAGTAGAAAAAAGACTAAGGAAGGAGGCTTTTATTGGGAAACAACTAACATTTCGCATTCGGAGGCAACCTGCAGGTGAGCGACACATGTCCAAAGTTAGAACGACGCGATTGATGGGACGTTACGGCTCCCCGTAACGTACGAAGGAAGGATCCAGAGCCATCTGTCATTTCCCATCGTTTCGGCAGACCTACTCTCTGAGAAACGAGGGGACTATTTGTATATGGGTAAAACCGAGCCTGCTGCATGACTTGACTCCCCTATGAGCCAAACGAAGCAGGAACCTGACCGTAATATATCAGAGTCATAGCGAAGAACCCCTCGTATTGGGGCTCGGGCAAAGCACCTGCCCTCGGGGATATCGAGGCCATATCCTCGATGCCCGATTTGAGGATTGAGACTTCGGAGAGCATTGCCAAGCATCTGCACACGACTAACAAATAGCCGCAATGTCCGTGCCTAACCGGATATCACGGCGTGAATCTCGGCTCTATCGGCAGAAAATTAGTGATCGGCGAAACAGAAGTTTTTTACCTTTTTTTAGAATTGTACTTAGGGTAAAACTCCTCTACTATATGAAATGGGAAGACTTACTATTTATGGGACACATTGTAACACGCATATCAAGGTAATATACTCTTATTTTCTTTGTTATTCAAAATTCTTACTTTTGTTCATCACTTCTTCATTAGTGTGAGCCCGGAATCGAAGGCAGGCATTTCATTAAGCTGTTACTGAGTCCGGGGTCACTCTCCTTAATTGGTTTGATAATTTATTATGTTCTTTATCTATTTAATCCAACGGTATTTATTATTTGTATTGAATTAATCCGTATATCATTAAAACTATGTATAAATTCAATTGTTATCAATTTTTTAGGGTAAACAAGTATCTAAGGACCAATATTCTTCGTAGGTGTGATAAATTCCCCTAAAAAGTATAATTTGTAAAATAGTCCAAACTTAAGTAAGCTAAGATATGAAGGCATCGTCAATTGGCTTAATTGGACTGCTTAGGAAACAAAACTAATTCCTAGGAAAATTTTGTCAGAAAATAGAAAAGAATATATTTCGTTTTGTTTGTTAGTGATGTATTTTGCTGACTACTATGTAATATGTATAATAAAGTGCCTACTGCCATTATTGGAACGCAGTAGTCAGCCGAATGAATCTTATTTGAGACTTTCAACCTATAGCAGCCATTATTGAAACACAGTTCTCTTGACCACGTGCTTAAGGGGCGGAGCTAGCCTTGAAAATGGGTTCACTGAATCATAATTTTGGTTTAAATTTTGTAATTATCTTACTACATTTTATATTGGTATTTCCCCTTCTTTTATTATTACCATTAAAAGCGCTGCCTTCACCCATCTTTCTGACCTTGAAGAGTCATTAATTATCATTTAGAACCCCTAACATAAAAGGACTAAAATCTCGTACTCATCATAATAGTGTATTTTGGCTCCGTCATTCGCAACTAACTTGTTTGGTCAAACTTCTAAAATTAGCTTATTTAGTAAAATATTTTTTTTAAAAAGTATTTTTAGCGAGAAACAGTTTATATTTGACTAGTTAATTTTAAAAATACTTTTGAGTAACAATTAATATTTGACCAAACTTTTAAAAAGTATTTATAAATATATTTTTTTTCAAAACCGTTTTTTTAATAAAGATACTTTTGGAAAGAAACTATTTTTTCTATTCTTTTTTTTTTTAATTTTAAAAGTTTGGCCAAATAATTCTAACTTTAAAATAAAAAACAACAGATGTTTTTGGATTTAGAAAAGCAGACTATTAAGTGAGGAGTACGTGTTATTTAACTAGTCCACAAAAAAAAAAACCTACTTAGTACTACATTAATACTTATTTTTGTGAAAATGGATGGAATAGAGCACAGATATATTGAAGTGAATGGTCTAAATCTTCATGTAGCTGAAATCGGAAATGAATCTTCTCCAGCTGTTGTGTTTTGCCATGGATTCCCAGAAATTTGGTACTCTTGGCGGCACCAGATGATCGTTTTAGCCAAATCTGGTTTCAGAGCCATAGCATTTGATTATAGAGGATATGGCTTGTCTGATCAGCCACTCGAACCCGAAAAGGCCACACTTTCTGATTTTGTTAACGATCTTCTCGGACTCCTCGATGCTCTGAACATCTCGAAGGTATGATCTTCTGCAGCTATGAGTAATTGAGTATACAGTCATATTTAAGGCGGATCTTGTGAGTTCAACTAAACTCATTACTTTTAATTTTAACTTGAAGTATGTATAGATACGAAATATTTACTGTATCATCATTAAAGGGCAGCCGGTATGTTTAACTAAGCTCCCGCTATGCACGCCGGACTACACAAGGGTGTAACAGTTTATTGTACGCAGCCTTACCCTATATTTTTACAAGTTATTATTTTTACGGCTCGAACCCGTGACCTCCGGTTGCAAGAGGTTGTTACTAGCTATACCAAGGCACTTCTTCGATCTGTTACTCATATATTGTGAGATTAATAGAGTACGTGTAATTACCCAAAATTAAAATCATTATGTTATCTGTTACTCTAATACAACAACAACAACAATCCAGAGGTAGAGAGACTGTTTCCAATAGAAACTCGGCATCCTTCCCTCCAAGAATTTCCCACCTTGCTCTTGGGGTGATTCGAACTCACAACCTATTGGTTGGAAGTGGATGTTGCTTACCATCAAAGCAACCCCTCTTGTCCCATCTGTTACTCTAATAAAAATAACTTATACGAACAAAACCATTTAACTTAGGTGTAAAACCATTCATTTGCCATGTCACTTGCTCTTAATTTATATCTACTGATTTTCCACTTTTGCCTTTCCCCTGCAGTTTCATAAAATAAGAAATATTATGAAACCATTGTGTTATCGGATTATTTTTTTAATCCGTTCTTTGAATGCAAATCAATATAACGTTTTGGTTTATGCTTTCATATGTAGTCCTATTAGCTATTTGTCTCAAGATGTTACCGTCAGCTATGATTATAGACTAAATAACAAATAGAACTCAACTTTCTTATCCTGTAGTCATAGGCGGATCTAGAAAGTTTTAAATGGGAGTTGATCCTTGATTGATCAGGTCAATAACTCAACACTCAACCGAATGCACCATTTAGTCTTTTTGTAGCATGGGTGCCAGCAAATAATATTAGATTAATTCTAAAATATATATACATAAAATACTTAGTTTGACGAAAAGACGATGGGTTCACGTGCACTATCAATAAAACATCAAATACGCCCCTGATCCTGCTCTCAAGTTTTTCTCAAAAAATTCATGTGTGAGCACATTTATGCAGGTGTTTCTAATAGGTAAAGATTTTGGAGCTGCTGTTGTTTCCTCCTTTGTTCTTTTCCACGAGAAGAAGGTTGTCGGATTTGTAACGATAGGCGTCCCATTCGTGGTCGGAAACCCTCTTAAGAATCATGATCAACTCCCTGAGGGCTTCTATGTTTATAGATGGAGAGTATGCTGCTGATTTCTCTGTGTGTTTTCTTAAAAGGACTCAATTCTTTTTTTCTTTTGCCTTTTGATCTCATTTCAGTGATTGTCTAATCCAGGAGCCTGGGCGAGCAGAAGCCGATTTTGGTAGATTTGATGCTAAAACAGTTGTAAGAAATATTTACATCCTTTTCTCTGGAAGTGAAATGCCAATAGCTGATGAAAAACAGGAAATCATGGACATGGTGGATTCATCAACTCCTTTACCCCATTGGTTTACAGAACAGGATCTTGAAACTTATAGTGCCTTATATGAGAAATCTGGATTCAGGACTGCATTGAAAGTTCCTTATAGGTAAGAGCTAGTTTACTTATAAGAATTGTCTTGAGGTAATAAACTCTCTAAAATACATGGAAGCACAAACCACACTTGCCATCCGTAAACTAATGGGAAAATGTACTATGTTGTTCAGAATATCTTAATTTTACCCTTTGTTATATTCTTGTCGTTAGCAAATTGTCTTATATTTTCCTCAACTTTAACGGTGCTCCATAGGAAGGGAGTCTTGGCGTAACTGGTAAAGTTATTGTCATGTGATCAGGAGGTCACGGGTTCGACCGTAGAAATAGCCTCTTGCAAAAATGCAGGGTAAAAATGCGTTCAATAGACCCTTGTGATGTGCCCTTCTCCGGACCCCGCACACAGCGGGAGCTTAGTGCACCAGACTGCCCTTTTAATGGTGCTCCATCATGAATGGGAAGGGGAGTCTTGGAGCAACGGTAAAGTTGTCTCTGTGTGACCTATAAGTCATGAGTTCGAGCCGTGAAAGCAATCGCTAATGTTTGCATCAGGGTAGGCTCTCTACATCACGCACCTTGCAATGCGACCCTTTTCCGGACCCTACGTGAACACCGGGTACCCTACCCACGTATCAAAATATTTTGGAAAAATGTCCAAATACCCCTCTACTTTTGACTATGGTTTAACATTACCTATAGCTATACTTCTAAGTTGGAGGTCCATTAGGACCAAGTGTAAAGACGAGACAATTTGCTAATGACAAAGTTATAATAATGGTCAAAAAGTGTAACATAAGGTACAATTACGATATTTGGTATAGTAATTAGCCACTTCATCCTTTTGAATATCTTAAATTTGTTTTTCCTGTATGTGGATTTTTTCTTTTGTTTAGGTCATACGGAGAACAAACAAACAAGCTACCAGTTAATCCAAAAGTTCAAGTTCCAGCACTGCTGATAATGGGTGAGAAGGACTATGTCCTAAAATCTCCAGGAATGGAAGAGTACATAAGGACTGAAAAGGTGAAGGATTTTGTACCAAATTTGGAGATAGTGTTTATTCCTGAAGGAACTCATTTTGTTCAAGAGCAATTTCCAGATGAAGTTAATCAACTTGTTCTCAGCTTCCTTAAAACCCATAGTCAACCTTGAAATTTTATGAGTGTTAATTTTAAAAAGCATTATAGTATATAATAGTTTTAGCAGTGATATATATTTATAGTATTTGATGTTGTTATAATCTATCTTGGAATGAAGTACTATAATTCTGTTGATATGAGACTGATATGAAGTGAATGTCCTCTATTTAACTATCTCTCAATATTTATTTTGCCCTCTATATTCGGTGATGATTTTAGCTAAAATTCCTATATAAGTTCTCAAAGGTGTACTCCTTTTTTTGGATCAATTGAAGTCTTGGATTGAGATATTTGAGAAGACTCGATCGAGTTGGATTTAGGCATTCTGGGATCCTCTTGATGCTGCAAAATGGGATATTAAGCTCCCGTTTGGCCATAGATTTTGGCTTCATTTTTTCAAATAATATTTGAAAACATTGTTTGTTTATTAAATATGATTATATTTTGGGAGAAAAAATTCCAAAATTTTCAAGTTCCCAATTGAAATGTTTTCTTCCACTCACAAAACTTTAACTTTTCTTCAAATAAAATGCTTGTCCAAACACAACTTTAACTTTCAAAAATTATTTTTCAACACAATTTTAAAAATTCTTTTTTCAAATTTCAATCAAATCTATGTCCAAACGCTAGCTAAGTTTTCTAATTTAGGATGTAAAAGCACTGAATAAAATTTGTTCCTTCTATACTTGGATATGGGGAGTTTCCTATTAGGCGCCTAATTCCAATAGATAGGAAAGTATGTTACGGTTTAGTGATATCTGGCTATAATTATATATTTTTAGTGCATTAATTACCTTACATTTTAGTATTCTAATGTTAGATTGTACTATGTTTGTGCTTAATTGAGTTTATTTTATGTGTAGGTACTTTGGAGATGAAATTGAGAGCAAAGTAGAGATTTTATTTGTATTTTATATACTACAAGAATGAATTCATGATTATTTAATTATTGGATATATAATAATTAAAGTTTAATATTACAAAAGAAGACAAAAGAAACAATTGCAAAGAAATGAAAAGTTTAGTAGAAGAATGAGAAACGAAGCAGATTGAAAAGTTAGGCAGCATTGAAACAACACCCAAGAAAACATGAAACTTACTGGATTTAGCGCTAGCGCTGCCCTGGACGCTCGATGCGGGGACTAGTCCTATTTCATCCGGGACTTGGTTATTTCGGTCCTACACACTCCCAACTCGTATAAAAGAGGTCCTAAACCTATTTTGGAGGGGAGGACGTTTTTGAGAGGAAAACACAAGCACTGAGCCGCCGTGGAGACCGAAATTCATCAAGTTCCATCTGTCTCCCACCAAACTTAGTAATTTTTATGTTTCTTTGTATGATTTGTTATTTGGCTACCATGTCTATGTGGAGCTAAACTTCACGTTCTAGCGTTGTGGTTCTTTCATGACTATTGTTATTCGGATATTGATTTTGTCTTCTTGGTTTATCATATTGGTTTATTTATTCAATCTTGCGCTTAATTATTTAATTGCTTGATCATCAATTGAATACTATCTACGAATCTAGAATTGAACTCGAAAGTGAAAATTCTAGATTGCATATAGGATTGAGTAGAGCAAGTTCTTGAACTCGGGCATCGGGGAACGGATTCGTGGTTAGGATAGACATATACCTAATTGCCTTGCTTGGTTGATTTACAGGAATTATAAATGCTTTCTTGTTGATTCTAACTCCATAGACATATAGGCGTTAGGTTAGCTTGAATAGGTGAGTAAGAACTCGACAGATTCTTATGAGCAATATTAATCTTGTCAACCAATAAATTAGATAAATTAGTCGGTCAATTCAATTGAAAAATACAATAGGATTGTTAGATAGCCCATAACCCTAGATCGTTTTC
>AWOL01S0038970.1:5603-47703 GCA_000715115.1 Nicotiana otophora
AATTTTGGTATCAAGATTTTTATGTCTAGAGAGGAGGAGATTGGTACTACATTCTTTAAGGCTGTGGACATAGCACATAGGATGAAGCGCATTCAGGGTCTGGGCAGGGAGGCTATGGTGGCGAGAGGCAAGAAGCCCCGGTATTGTGGCATTTTTAGTAGTACCTCGTTTGGAGATAGGGATCACTCTAGGAGATGCCATTCTAGCAGCATAGTACCTTCAACTTATCAGCACGCTCGTGGCGCTCCAATTCAGTCTTCATTCAGTGCACTACTAACACAAAGTTCCTACCGCATTCTTTCAGCCTATGGTTCTTCCAATGGGTACTCAGGATATCATAGGCAGCCTCAAATTCAACAGCCATTCCCAGCCCGAGGTTGTTTTGAGCGCGAAGAGGTAGGGCATATCAAGAGAGATTGCCCCAGATGTGGTAGAGGCGCAGTACAACAGGGTTCTCAGGCAATGCCTCTAGTTCTATTTTCTACCCCGCCAACCCCACTAGCTAGAGGGGGAGCTCAGGAAGTCAGAGTTCATCCCAAAGGCGGAGGTTAGTCGGACGAAGGTCAGGCCCATTGTTATGTATTTCTGGGTAGACCCGAGGTGGAGGCCTCTGATGCAGATATTATAGCTATTGTTTTGATCTCTTACAGAGATGCATCAGTTCTATTTGATCCTGGTTCTACATATTCCTATGTGTCCTTATACTTTGCATTGTATTTGGATTTGCCTCGTAGTTCTCTTTGTATCGTTGTTCATATATCTACACCTGTTGGTGAATCTATTGCAGTGGATCGTATGTATCGATCTTGTTTTGTTACTATTAGGGACTGTGAGACCAGTGTTAACCTCTTGTTGCTTAGTATGGTAGATTTTGATGTGATCTTGGGTATATATTGTTTATCTTCGTATCATGCTATTCTTGATTGTCAGCTAAGACAGTGACGTTGGCTATGCCGTATTTTCCAAGGTTGGAATGGAAAGGTTCTCTTGGGTATACTTCTAGTAGGGTGGTTTCATTTATGAAGGCTCAACGGATGGTTGAGAAAGGGTGTTTGGCGTACTTAGCCTTTGTGAAGGATGTTAGCACGGATACTCCTACAATTGAGTCAGTTCCGATAGTGAGGGAGTTTTCAGATGTGTTTCCAGCAGACCTACCAGGCATGCCACCCGATAGGGATATTTATTTTGGTAGTGAATTGGTGTTGGGAACTCATCCCATATCTATTCCACCGTATTGCATGGCTCCAACATAGTTGAAGGATTTGAAAGAGAAATTGCAAGAGTTGATGGATAAGGGGTTCATCAGGCCTAATGCATCGTCGTGGGGTGCGCCTGTGTTGCTTGTTAAGAATGATGGTTCCATGAGGATGTGTATTCACTACAGGAAATTGAACAAGGTTACCTTCAATAATAAGTATCCATTGCCTCGCATTAATGACTTATTTGATCAGCTTCAGGGAACTACGGTATTTGTTGCACCCTATTTTGCACTAGCCAAGATAGAATTCAACTTGTGCTTTCTCTGTTGTTGATAAAAGAGAGTCGCCACCTAATATTTAAAGGTATACTAGGGTACCTATTTAATTACTGAGTTATATTCCTTATAGGTCTGCAAACCAGTGAGATTATGGGTAAGGGTTCTTGTTCTTCTAAGGGGAAGGTGTTAGGCACCCCTTAAAATCTACCTGAGGTAGATTCATAGGACTTAGACTAATTTTAAGAAATCAGTTATTTATACTATGCTTAATTACTACTAAAGCATGGCTTACTATATGTTAAAGGGTGTGTATATGTAAGACTTAAGAGTGATGTGAGATTATAAAAGGGTTATTGAAGGTTGAGAGAGTTCGGAAAATAGTCCATATTTTAAGGCTTGTAATTATTAAGTTATGAAAGTAGTTACTTTGAAGAATAGATGCTTGTATAATGTTTAAAAGATGTACGTAAGAAAAGTGATTCTAAATGTACCTTGGTTTTAAAAATTCTGAAGAAGGCGAATCTTTGAAAATTAATTTGGTTGATCATTCATTACTATTTTTAATGAGAAATCTGGTTTCATTCCTTGTTAGCAAAGACCGACGATTCTTTTCTAATTTCCTTCGAAAACGAGTTACTGCTTTTTATTAGAGCTCGAACTTCAAAAATCTGTAAGAGAGGTGAGTGTACAAGATGAACAAGTTATAATTAGCGGAGCAAAGATTAATTACTAACTAATTTTCTTTAAGTCCTATATTAGTTAAAGTTTGCCTATGTTTCATGTGGTATAAAGCATGAAGATAACGCACATAATATAATATATGAGTGTTAAATACATGTTAAATACAAAGGCAATAAGCGAAAATAATGAAGCAGTAAACTAGGCTATGGAAATAATGAGCAGTAACAAAAGAAGTAAGGAAAAAAGGACTGGACTATGATGGTTGGGCCTTAATAAGGTAGGCCCAACAATTGAGAAGCACTGCTATGGCTGACTGAACACTTCAGAAAATGCAGCAAAGATGGTTTGGGAACTCAGCAGGCCCAAATCTATACATGCCCAAAAAGAAAGAAAATTATTAGAGGTATATCCCACATACTCAACATATTCAAAACATATATGACATGTCTATAGATAAACAACTGGAACAAGAGAATAATCAATATTGTGGAAAATTATATTAATGTGGTGGTTCTACTTAGCAAATAATTCACATTGAAAATATTTCGTTGTCGTTAAACATTAAAGCCCCAAAGAACTAAAGGTGTCAATGAATTAAGGGCTAAGAAGGAAGTTCAACTCAAGGTCGATGCTCCCTTTGAATCCCCCAACACTTCAAAGTTTCCAAGGGACTCAAGGCCCAGGGCAATGCTTGTGCAAGGGAGGGCATCCAACCTAGAGTCGAACTCCACTTCCAAATACCCTCAAATACTAACATGTTTTCCTTACCGGTTTAAATACCAATGGGGCTCTTTCAATGTAAACTAAATGCTATCGCATTACTTACCACAAAAATATATACTTTCCCTCATAACATAAGTAGTCTACATTAGATAACAAACTAACATATATCAAATGAATCTAAAGATCTGACTTTAAATGCATATAAGTGAGGAACATAAGCATCATACACATACTACAAAGCTCCGAGTTTTAGAGCAGAACAATATTCTAAGGAAAGGCAAAACTATACAGCAACAACTCAATAGATACAGAGGTTATCAAAGATATCCAAGACATGATCAACTTTCTCAATAGGTCTACAAATTTACAAACTAAAACATGGATTCCCTTAGGACTCTAACAGAGTCATACTCCTAATAGTGTTAGCTTCAAGCAAGTTATCATGCTCAGATAGCATCAGTAAAGGTCTTTATAAGGTTTTAGGGGTCAGCTTTGGTTTTCAAATTAATAACAGGGAAAGGACTGGAGTGGTTCTAGACAAGGTATGAAATCAGGAATGAAACATGACATGCAATATTCAGTTAGCTACTTGAACACTTCAAATGTAGTGATGATCTTATGTAGAAAGGGGAAACTTTACACATTTATAGAATTGGGTTAAATATGTCATGAGGTGAAAGAGTTATAGATAAAGGAAAGATATTTCATTAGAATAGGTTTAACTCAAATCTAAGTCTAGGTTATTATCTTAATATGAAAATGAGCATGCTTCTGTTTTCACAATTTATCACTTGGTTATAGAAGAGCAGTTAGGTCCCTTTTTAGGGAAGACAATCTTAAAAGATAAATGCATGTCAATTTTCCAAGGTCAATAATAACACTAAAGGATTAGAGACAGGAGGTATGATACCAAGTAAGTTTTAGATTGAGCATGCAGCTGAAGGTGTTAACTAATCAAGAAAATAATCAAGTTTAGCCTAACAAGTTATCAGTCCTTATAACAAAGAAAGGGAAACATGATAATCATGTTTGTATTGTGAGGAAAGATAACTTAGTCTTAATAGATGTGTATAATAGAGCTATTGGGAGAAGAGATGAAAGTTTAATTCAAACAAGAGTAGATCAACAGAAGAAACAACAACTAGATAAAATAAAAGACCATAGTTGCAACTCATAAATAGTTTAACAAACACAAGTAGAGAAAAATACATATAAACACTTAGAGTTTATGCTTAAGGTTAAAAGACAGAGGATATAAACTTAAATACCTTCAGATTCATCTAAGTCATGGTTATCAAATAATAAGCTCAACTTCAAGACTCACAAACTACAGAGATGCAACAGATAAGGATAAAGATTACTGCAGATTAATAGAAGGCTATGAAGTTCATGTGAACATGAACACATAATAACTTAAACATGTAGACTGTTGGAAACTCAGGAACAACGATCAGCAGGAATCAATTAATGGTTTAATCAATCATCGATTAAAGACTCAAAACAGGATAAATAATCACAAGTAGCCATTAAACTAACAGAACATAAGCACTAACATGCTGATCACGGACACCATAAAACAATTGTAATCCTCAGAATCTAACTAGCATATTTGTAGCATTCATAGAAGATGAACGAAAGAGAAGGATGAGAGATGTGCTGACCTTCTTGCGAGCATCAGAACAAATGAAGCTATTTCTCAGTTGCTTAAGACCTCAATAACCTCAAGTTTGAACCAGCGACAGTACTCAGCAAACGAAAGAAAAGAACAGTAAGGAAACCTAAGCTTTGAATTCTAAATTTCTTAGATAATTGACGTGTTTGTGTTTGTGTGTTTGTTTCTCTTCAGTGTTAGGTGGTTGGTCGTGTTAGGTAAGAACATTGAAGGATTCTATTTATAGTGTCTATTAAAGCCTCTAGGGTTTCAAGGGATTCAAATCAAACAGTGGAAGATAATGATAGTCGAGTGATGATAGCAAAGCAGAGGTAAAATCAGAGAACATAGAGGGAAAAATAGTGAGGAGTTTACCTAAGAGGAGAGAAGACGACCGTTGAGGGCAAAAACCATCGGGTAAGAGCCCTAATGTCCAGAGGTCACTTTCCTTGACCTCTGGACTAAGAATAATCATGATAACCCTGAGAAATATTCATGCATGCCATATATTTAGCAAAACAGAAGAGATTTTAGAGATTTGTCCCTTGCACGATTTGGTCTAGGGTTTTCGGATTTGGAGTTTTGAATATCGATCAACGAGAATGGAAATCTGGTCTCAAATTTTATAGCCTAGGGACGAAGCGATTTGACTTTGCCATTTGGGATTTGAGAGCAAAGACAAAATGGTGTTCAATCTAAGGGGTTAGTCTATGATGACTCAGATTTAGTGAATAAAAGAGGAAATAACAACGGGATTCTGGCTAGGGAAACAAGAAAGGATTATTTGATGAGAGCTTTCACAACCTTGCACAAAATTGTGTAAGATTTTGCTGATTGATGTTCATGGGCAATTTGAGAGAAAAAAATGCAAAAGAGGAAATAAGGTCGGGTCGTATGAGTGAGGGAAATGATTAGGGTTTCTAATAAGACCAACTGGTCTCTAGGTTAAGAATGAGGGAATTCATTTGGGCCATTGATCTTGATCAACGGTCCTAATATTGTAGGACTAAAACATTTTAAATGAGGGAATATGAGGGCCGTCGGATCTCTGGGTTTGGACGGATCAGATTGAGTCTTATAGACTAAAGCAAAAATAGGAAAATGAGGATTAAATGCGGACCGTTGATAAGATAGACGAATGTTCCAGATTCATTTATGTTTTCTTTGTGAGGGTGGGAGACAGGTGACATGGCGTGATCTAATTGGTGCAGTTGGGATCACTTGGATTTCCAAGATGGAGAGAAAGAAATTGGGTCTAGGTCAGATTTGGCTTTGGGCTTGACAATTGGGCTGAAATTTAATTAAAGAATAGCCACCCCATGTTTAATTAAGGAATTGCAATTATAGCCCTTTAGCTTTTTACCCCTTTTAAGCTAGTTTAAATAAACTTAATTATTTTCAATAAAATATAGTAAAATTATAATCATTAAATACTACTAAATATTGCAATTAATTATTTGTAAAAATATTTTATTTTTCTAAATTGTAACACTAATTTTGAATAATTAACATAGTAACCTAATTAACCATAAATTGAAGAGTAATTAAATAAATTATACAACCTAGATACAGAAATTATTTTAATAATCCTAAAATAGTAAATATATTTGTAAGTATATAATGTCAATGCTATGTGATTAATTTTAAAATTAATGCTTGGTTAATTTGTGAAAAATAGATATTCATTACAAAAAAATACTTTTTAAATATTTATTGTAAATTATTAAGTATAAATTAATTAATGTAAAAGGGGAGGGTCAAAATTGGTCGTCAACAACTGCCTCCCTTTAACCGGAGACGGTGAAAGAGTTTTCGGGCAAAGAAATTAAACCAAAGCCAATTTTGTCCCAACTTTAGGCAGGTTTTGCTGGAATGGGGATGATGAATTGCAGAATTGAGTTGAGGAAGGATCCAAAAATATTTAGGAATATTGGGGCCGAATTCTGACTTTGAATTGCTTACATACCTCGAGATTAATAAGGATTAGGCCTCATGTAGTTCTGGAGTAGGGACTTTGGGGAAGCGGCACTTGCAGGAGTTGCCCCAGTATCGCTTTGTGACGATACAGTGAGATTGAAGATCATTCACTCATGGTAGCTTGAATTTTGCGGCCTAATTTGAATGATTTAAAATTTTGAGCTCGCTATTTGTCTTGAGCTGGGATATTAGGCCCACTACTGGGTTGGCTGTCCCCATAGCATTGTAGTTTGGTCTGCTGCTAATAAAACATTCCACGTTGCGGTGTTTGCTCCTACTAAATGAATGAAATACACGCATACAAAAATATTGTAATGCAGAAGATATTAAGATGTGAATGCCTAGCTGCTGACGAACCTTTATTTGGGATTGGGATGATGGGATACTTGATCCTGACTTGATTTGTTAGTTGAGCTGTGTACCGTTTCGCAACTGTCAGAGCATTTGAAAATTATCTCCGCTTTTTGGGAGAGCTTGGCTGGTAAAGTGCGTCTCCGCTTGTTGGGAGAGCTTTGCACTGAGAAATGTCTCCGCTTGTCGGGAGAGCTTGATTGGTAGAGTGCGTCTCCGCTTATTGGGAGAGCTTTGCACTGAAGTTTAAAGTTATCTCAGCTCGGGAATGATTTATTAAAATTGTAATCATGCCTAAAGCTACATGAACAAAACGTTAAAACATTCAAAGTAATAGCAAATGAAATAAAAGCATACCCAAGAGATACTCTTGACTGCGAAGCTAGGTTGCGGCCATCGATTGACAGAACGTTGGTGACGAGGTTTACGTTTGTCTATTCCGGGGTCCGTGATGACGGAGCGGTGATGCAAAATGCTTTGTTGGTAAAGTTTGCAGTTTGCTATATACAAGGCTTTGGTTAGCGAAGCCGACGTTCGATTTGTACAGGGCGCTCCGATTGATTGAGATGATAGTTTGCTATATACAAGACTTCTATTGGTGAAGCTGACATTCGATTTGTATAGGGCACTCCGATTGATTGAGCTGACGGTTTGCTATATACAAGACTTCGATTGGTGAAGACGACGTTCAATTTGTAGAGGGTGCTCTGATTAGGCGAGTAGACGATTTGCTATGTACAAATTTCCGTATCAGCTGTCTGATTCTGAGGTACCTGCAAAGGATTCAAAAGTTAGCTTTAGTTGTACCAGAAACATTCGAGTAAAGGATAAAGAGGGATGATTTTAGGCAAGTGGCGTATCCTTCATTTTCCCTAGTGTGGTCCTAGTGCTTTCTTACTCCATGTTGAAGCTGTACTCAAAGAAAACTTCTTAGTAGGAGGGGGGATGTTGGTTTGTGTCGACCATAGTGTTGGTTTGCCCCATCCTTGAACATGATCATGCCATGAAGTCTAGTAGATGGAACATATTACGGTATATAAATATATTTTCTTTTGAAAACATTTCGAAAATAACGTGATTTTAAGGCAAATGCCATCGTTCCGGATTATGACACGTTACGAATGACTCTCCACACGCGAGCATGTCTTCTTGAAAATTTTGTCCAGTTGATGCTGACTTATGTGATGCCTCTGATAATGCGACTGCTTGCTGTTGTGACTGAGTCTTAATTTGAACTAATGCATTACAAAGGTTTTCCTAGGGTTAAAACTAAACCCTTTCAGGTTGCCTACGTATCCAAAATAAAATCAGGTCTGAAAGTAGTTTGTGGATTATGATGAAATATGATGAAGATGACCGAGCCTGACTCAGGCAGCCTACGTATCCAAATAGAGTCAGGTCAAATCATAGTTCGATTACAATAGATGCAAAATGATGAGATTGAGAAAGAAAATGGCTGAGTCTGACTCAGACAACCTACATATCCAAGTGGAATTAGGCCAGAACGTAGTTCAATTACAAAAGATGACTGAATCCGATGAGGATTGCCTACGTATTCCTTTCTAAAGAAATCAAGTCGGTGTAGTTCCTGAGCAACATACAAAAGTGATATTTGGTTTTTCTATTACAAGAGAAAGGGGGGAGAGAAACTGAACCCTACGTGGGTTGCCTACGTATCCCTCTGTGGGAAGTCAGGTTGAACGTAGTTCTGTTACATCAATAACCCTAACTCTATTTGTCTTTAGACATAGTACCTCTTGATTGCGTCTAAGTTGATAAGCTTTGTGTTGACTCTTCCATCCATTTCTGCTAAGATTAGAGCTCCACCCAACAACGCTCGATGAACCACGTAAGGACGTTGCTAGTTTGGTGCGAACTTTCCTCTGGTTTCTTCTTGATAGGGAAAAAGTTTCTTCAGAACCAACTACCCCAGGGTGAATTGGCGAGGCTTCACTCTTTTGTTAGATGCACTGGCAATCCTGTTCTTATATAGCTGGCCATGACATACTGCATCCATTCTTTTCTCATCAATGAGCATGAGTTGTTCTTGCCTGACTTGTATCCACTCTGCATCATCCAATTTTGCCTTTTAAATGACTCTTAAGGACGATATCTCGACCTCTGCCCGTATCACCGCTTCACTGCCATATACAGACATGTACGGGGTTGCCCCAGTGGATTTTCTCATGGTAGTCCGATAACCCAATAAAGCGAAATAGAGTTTCTAGTGACATTGTCTGTGATTTTCCACTATCTTTTGCAGAATCATCTCGATATTCTTGTTGGTTGCCTCGACTACCCTATTCATTTGCAGTCTGTAGGCTATGGAATTGTGGTGATGATTCTAAACTTCTCGCAGATTTCTCTCATGAGGTCATTGTTGATAATAGCAGCATTGTCAGTGATGATAGACTCCGGTATCCCAAATCTGCAGACGATGTTGTTTCAGACAAAATCTGCCACTACCTTCTTAGTGACGGCCTTATTAGTAGATGCCTCATCCCATTTGGTAAAATAGTTGATAGCCACCAAAATGAAACGTTGTCCGTTTGATGTTGCAAGCTCTATAGGAACAATTACGTCCTTGCCCCAAGTGGCGAATGGCCAAGGTGATCCCATTATGTTTAACTCATTTGGTGGGACCCGAATGAAATTCCCGTGAATCTGGCACCGGTGACACTTCTGCACGTAGCGGATGCTGTCGCTTTCCATAGTCATCCAAAAGTATCCAGCTCTCAAAATCTTATTGGCTAATGTGAACCTATTCATGTGGGGTCCGCATGTCCCTGTATGTATTTCCTTCAATAGTTTGGTTGCGTCAACAGCGTCTACATATCTCACAAACCTATGTCTGGGGTCCTCCTGTACAGGACTTCCTCGTTGAGGAAAAAGTGATTTGCCAGCCACTTGAAGGCTCACTTTTGACCATTAGTAGCATTCTCCAGGTATTCCCTAGTCGCAAGGAATTTCTTGATGTCGTGATACCATGGTTTACCATCAGGTTCTTATTCTACATGGAAGCAGTAGGCATGTTGATCCCTGATCTCTACCTCGATAGGGTCGATGTAGTTCTTGTCTAGGTGCTGAATCATAGATGATAGGGTTGCAAGGGCGTTGGTGAACTCTTTCTAAATCCTGGGGACGTGCATGAACTCAATCTTTGTGCATTTCTTGCACCGCTCCTTCACGCAGTGTAGGTACGACAATATCTTGACATTCTTGGTGGACCATTCTCCTTGGAATTGGTGTATCGGTAAATCGAAATCTCCTATGACCAAAGGTTCTTTGATGTTCATGTCGACTGCCATTCTGACTCCAGGGATGCACACTTCATATTCAACCATATTATTGGTACAAGGGAATCTTATCTTGCCGATGCTGGATAGTGTTGTCCAGATTCTGAAATCAGGACAGCCCCAATTCCCACTCCTTTGAAGTTTTTTGCTACGTCGAAAAACCTTCTCCACCAGGGTATGATTCTGCAATATCTTCCCCGGCAAATATTACTTCTTCATCTGGGAAATACGTGGTAAGTGGTTCGTAATCTCCATCGATTGGATTCTCGGTGAGGTGGTCGGCTAAAGCTTGTCCTTTGATAGCCTTCTGAGTTATGTACACAATGTCAAATTCTGTGAGGAGAATTTGCCATTTAGCTAGTTTTCCAGTAGGCATCGACTTCTGAAAAATGTACTTTAGCTGGTCAAGTCAAGATATCAGATGCATGGTGTACGCTGACATGTAATGCCTTAACTTCTGAGCAATCCAAGTCAGAGCACAACAAATGCGTTCTATCAGGGTATACTTGGCCTCGCATGACATGAACTTCTTGATTAAGTAGTAGATGGCCTGCTCCTTTCTCCCAGTTCCGTCATGCTGCCCCAACACACAGCCGAAGGCGTTGTCCAAGACTGACAAATCGAGTAACAATGGCTTCCCTGGTTTGGGGGGGGAACTAGCACTGGCGGGTTTGAAAGATACTCTTTGATTCTGTCGAAGGCTTTCTGGCACTCCTCTGTCCATTTTGTGGCGGCATCTTTCTTTAACAACTTGAAAATGGGTTCATAGAGTACTGTGGACTGGGCTATGAAATGACTGTTGTAGTTCAATCTTCCCAAGAAACTCATGACATCTTTCTTGATCTTTGGTGGCGGTAATTCTTGGATGGCCTTGTTGTTTTATGGGTCCAACTCTTTCCCCTTCCTGCTTACAATGAAACCTAATAGTTTTCTAGCGGGGACTCCGAACACACACTTTGCTGGGTTCAATTTCAAACTATACCTTCGCAGGCGTTCGAAAAATTTCCTCTGGTCATCCAAATGCTCTGAGCTCCTTTGAGACTTTATGATGACGTCATTCACATACACTTCAATCTCCTTATGAATCATGTCATGAAAGAGGGTCGTCATGGCCCTTGTGTAGGTGGTGTCGGCGTTCTTGAGACCGAACGACATAACTCTATAACAGTAGACTCCCCAAAGTGTGGTGAAAGCTGTCTTCTCTGCATCTTCCTCGTGCATTATGATTTGACGGTATCCAACAAAACAATCCACAAATAACTGCAGTTCATGCATCACGTAGTTGTTGATGAGGATGTGGGTGTTTGGTAGAGGGAAATCGTCCTTTAGACTTGCTTTATTGATATCTCGATAGTCCACACATATTCTGATCTTTCCGTCTTTCTTGTGTACCGGGATGATGTTTTCCAACCAGCTTGGATACTTGGTGACCCTTACTACATTTACATCTATCTGTTTGGTCGCTTCTTCTTTTATCCTCAGACTTAAATTAGGTTTGAATTTTCTGGGCTTCTGCTTGACCGACGGTCTGGTAGGGTCGGTGGGCAGTCGATGCGAGACAATGTCAGTACTTAACCCTGGCATGTCATCATAGGACCATGCGAACACATCAACGTACTGTCAGAGGAGCTCAATCATCTTTTCCTTCTGCTCGTCTTCTAGGTGAATGTTGATCCTGGTTTCTTTTACATCTTCTTCACTTCCAAGATTAACCACTTTTGTTTCTTTGAGGTTGGGATTTTTCTAACTCTCCAACTTCTTGATCTCCTACAGGAGATTGTCGAGCATCATGCTCTCGTCATACTCCTTGTAATCCGGGTCATTGCGCTCAACAATTTTGTTACATGTCATAATCATAGAACGTGGGTTTTTATCGGTTTGATTACTGAAAAGAAAAGCTAAGTATAAATAAAGTGGTAAAAAAAAGCTGCAATATTTAGGAAAATGATTCTTTTTACTTCATCAAAAGGGGAACGTCTTAAGCCTTCACAAGAGGGAAATGACAAAAGGGTACAAACACGGTACATGCCTCAATTGACCGTGCTCTTTTCAAAAGAAAACTTTTACAGTTCCATACTACAAAGACTCTCAGCAAACCAAAGATGGAAGGACTAGCGGTCCAATTCTACAGCTCTTCCCCTGGTTTGACATTCCTGATAGTCGGTGTCTTGATGTTAGTTCCTTCACAACATTCTTCAATCATATTCACGAACAACTTTTCCATCCCGTCGATGATATCATCTTCGGGTACTAAACTCTGTCCCGGACTTGCAACATGCTCTGGCACAAAAACCTTTTTCCCGGAGGTAACGATGCGAGCTTTCCCTTCCAGAGGCTGATATCCTATGCCAACCCTTCCTTTCAGCCCATTGTGCTCAATTGTCTCTGTGATTCCATCTGACTTGGCTCCCAACGCTATTCCTGGCCTGTATCCATATTTCATCATCTCCCTCATAGCAATCTTGGATCTATACAATGACTCCATTCCTAAATTTTGTTCAGTCTTCTCAATCTCAGTAGTCTACATGATTTCCACAGCATGGAAGGCAACTCCGTCCAACCCTTCCATGAATGGAACAACATATTCCAAATAGGCGGAGTGACCCCACTCGCCATGAACCACGATCTCCTGGCATCCCCACTCAAATTTTATGCATTGGTGCAAAGTAGATGGCACGGCCCCTGCCATATGTATCTAGGGCCTGCCCAGCAGCAAGTTGTAAGACGAAGAGATATCCATTACTTGAAACAACACTGGAAAATTGACCAGCACGATTTGCAAAGCTAGATAAATTTCTCCAATAACATCCTTTTGTGAACCATCAAAGGCTCTCACCCTTACATGGCTTTCTTTGACTTTCCTCAAATGAATTCTTAACTCCCGCAGGGTGGAGAGCAGACAAATGTTGACTCCTGATCCGTTATCGACCAACACTGGGGACATTATTTTGTCCCCACACTTGACTGTGATGTGAAGAGCCTTGTTATGACTTGCGCCTTAGACAAGTAGTTCGTATCTTCTGAATATGATCATGTTTGCTTCAACCATTTTCCATTTGTCACAGACAACGCCTCACTAGTGGTGTTACTTGGTACACTTACCCCGCTTAGTATTTTTAACAGGGCATCCTTATGACTGTCGGAACTCATTAATAGATCCCTGATAGATATCTGTGCTGGGGTTTTCTTCAACTGCACTTCCACAGAATACTCTTTGCTTGACATTCTTTTCCAAAACTCACCGGCTTCTGGGTCTGTTATGTTCCTCCTTGGAATGTGTTCTCCCTAGATTTCCCCGATTGACATCTTTAGGGGCGTAGCATCTTCCAGACCTAGTCATACCGTGGGCTGCAGTAGAGTCTATCATTTTGGCCTTTCCCATTTGCTGGTATGTCCATGGGATAGTTTTGTACTCCCGATCTTTTTTGTCTTGAGTAGCATTGACAGGTTGCTGCGGATAAGTCTGAACCATCACTGTAGGCCTTAGTTGTACTGTAATGATCGGAGCATTTTGAGGAGGGATCCTTGAAGCTTCTGCATTTCCTATAGTGACAATTGTTCCCTTCTGGTTATACTCCTCGGCTAATGTGATCATGTTAGCTCCCTAGTTTCGATGATTTGGCAGTGGATTTCGATTCACATTGGGTAGTGCTGGAGTGCACTGAATGGCTCTGCTCTTGATCAAGGTTTCAATTTCATTTTTCAACTTGAAACAATCTGCAGTATCGTGCCCAAGTACATTACAATGGTACACACATCTTTTAGTGGCATCAAAATATTTGGAGGGATGTTCAGGAACCCTTCCCTCAATTGTGTGTATCAATCATGCTCTTCTCAATCTTACAAACAATTGGGCCAGAGACTCATCAATCAAGATTTATATTCTAGGACCCCTCTCTTCAAAGGTGGGACGAGGGTGTGGTGCATAAGCAGGTCAGTTCTGATGAGTAGTGTTTTTGACAAGAGCATATGGTCATTGTGGGTTTTGATTGTCGTTGGCTCGAAGAGGGTTGTATTGTGGTTGAGGATGGTTATATTGCTGGGTATTAAAGACTAGAGCGTAAGTGGGTGGTTGTGAGTGGTTGTTTGGGGAATAAGAGGTGCTTCCGTGATGTGGGTTGGGTTGGTAGTAAGGGGACGAGTATTGCGACCTCCTCTTTCTTTTTCTTTCTGATTCCGATTGACCCTGACTGAATAGCCTTGCTGGCCGCTTGTAGTGCTGCCATGGATTGTACTTTACTAGATTCTGTGCCTATTCTAAGAAATCTCCCATCTTGACCAGCTCGAGGAACTTCTGTCCCATCATTCCCATCATCTTTTCAAATTATATTCTCTCCTGGGCTCTGATGAAATATTTGGTTAGCTCACTATCGTACATAAGAGATTGCAACCTGGCAGCCTCCGACCTCCACCATCGTGCATATTCTTGGAATGACTCAGATGGTTTTTTCTACAGGTTCACCAGTGCGAACCGATTAGGAATGATCTCTGTATTGAATCGAAAATGATTCATGAAGTCTTCCTCCATATCTTGCCAAGTTCTCCAATTTAGCGGATCCTATCGAGTATACCAGGTGAGTACCTCGCCCGTCAAACTTCTTATAAATAACTTCATCCTTAGCTTCTCATTCCTCCCCACTCTGACTAACTTGTCACAATACATCCTCAGATATGCGTGAGGGTCCCCTATCCCATCGAAGATATTGAACTTTGAGGGTTTGTACCCTGCCGGCATATCCACATCTGGATGAATACACAGGTCCTCATAGTCCAAACTTTCACTTCCCTGAGCAACTTGGGGACTCTTCATTTTCCTTCTCAACATTTGCAACTTCTCTGATACTAACTCTTCTTCCTTTTGTCTGGCTTCTCTATCCATCTCAATGCATTCGTCAATCTCATAAGGCACCCTGACCGTGACAGGTGCTGTAAAGGTAGGTTTAGAAATGGTATATAAAGGGGGAACGTACCGCTCATTGGTGGCGGCATGTGCCACAGGTATGTGATGGTTAGTGGTGAAAGTGACTCAATCACAAGGAGGGGTAGTTAAATTGTGGTAATAGGCGGGTTCTGTGAAGTCTGAGTGTATTATAGTACGTAAGGAGTGTGGATAGGGGGGTTTGATGGATTAGCAGGGGTCACTAGAGGTATGACTTGAGTGGTGAGAGTTGAAGTTTGGGTGTTGTTTTTTTTCGCGTGATGTGGAAGGAAAGTGATTTGGAAGTGAATCCAAAGAAGGGAATCTAGGTGGCTGAGGAAGTGTTGTCACGGCCAGGTGCACCAGTTATCTGATATGTTATACCTCCTCCCTTAAGGACTCTATTTCCTAGGCCATCCTGACCACGTGTTCATCATTACTAGTGTTGTCTTTTTCCCCTGATCACCCCGGGTTGTCGGCTATGACCAGAGCATGTTCAGTTGGGTCTTCTGCAGCTATCATCTTCCCTTTTGACCTTAGATTGTATGGTGGTTTTGCCAGTTTTAGTCGACACAAACCAACTTTTTTTTTCTTTTTGGGGGTAATAATAAAGCAAAAGAAAAATAAGAAGAAAGAAAAGAAAAGGAACAAGAGTCAGTTTTTTTCATTTATACGTGCAGGAAATCACACAGAGCAGATAATTCGTGCATTACAGCTAGCTCGTTCCTATAATTCGCGGGGACCTCCCATTGCCGGAGGTAGGCCTAATTCGCAGATATTTGACAAACATTTAGACTTGACACATTTAGATCCGAAGCTATTTGTTTTTATTGATAATTTGAACTGATACAAGTGGGAACAAGGGTTACATCATTGTTTCATAGAACTGCATGGGCTAGGACAACTCGCTCTTTTGGAAGGTAAAAGAGAAAACTAGGGATAAAGGTACAAAGTGGGAAAGAGGGGAAATCAACCTTCTCTAATAGCCATCCCCTGATTTGTTTCCTGTGTCCTTCTCTTCTTCTGGCTCCTTTTTCGGATCCTTCTCCTAGTCTTCCTCAAACTCCTCCTCATCATTGTTGAATTCAGAATCCTCCTCCGGATCTTCTTTTGGCTCTGTTCTTGATTCTATCTGGATTCACTCCACTACCCGATAATCATCTTCAGCATATGGCAACATGTGGTCAATGGATCCTTGGACCATCTGACGATGCATTGATGTGGTCACAAGATAATGCGGCAATATCTCATGGTAAATCTACAAAGCAACCACCGCATCCTCTAACCAGGAAATACCCTCTCTTCTTGGGCGGGCCAGTTCTTCTTCGTTAATCCAGACGTAATACTTAGGAGTACACCATGATTTTTGATCCATAGGCATTATTACCGGGTCATTCCACTCTTCTTGCAGCCTTCTAATCCTGGGAAATTGGGATTTGTCTATTGTATTCATCCTCGTATAGCGCTGCCCTTGTCCAAAGAGGCACATCTTGGAACATCCCGATCTATTTAAGGACCCGCAGGATGAGTATGGTTGAATTCCTTCTAGTCCAATTAGCTCAATGAAGTATTTCTGAGGAGTCCTCAAGATTTCCCTTCCACCTAACCAAGAGAGTTTCAAGTTCATCCATTCTCCTGTAATATTGGTCAGCATTTCCCTCCATTCTTCTTGCCCATGTGGGGAGATCCAGTGTCTCACTTTTTCATTATGTCTGCGGATCATATCACTGACGCCCACGAAGTAGTCGATGGTGGCCTCTCGCTGGAAGAAATGTTCAGTATCCCAGATCTGAAGCAGCAAGTTACAACCTTTGAAGAAATCATACCCTCGTGCACACGCAGACAAAGCCCTCAGCATCTCAGCTAACACCATCGGCACCAAAGTAGTTTAAAGATTGCCATGGAAGGTTGCCAAGACCATTGGTAATAAGTTGATGTTGATATGGTCCCTTCGCGGCGGGAAGACCAATAATCCCAACAGTTCCATTGCGTAAGTGATAGCCTTGAGACTCTCCCACGTCGCTTGGCCACATTGAAACTCCCCTGAATACCATTCATAGCTTTCATGGTGCCTAAATCTGTCGAACATCTGGTCGAGGATCACTTATCCGTCCTCGATACTTCTGAGGCTTCTGTTGTTGGCAAGGCCTAAGGCACCAAGAACCAGTAACCGGGCATAGTAACTGGCAATACTGGATTTCTTCTCTTGAACGGCAGCTCCGTGAAACTTGTGACTTCTTCCAATGTTGGTACTAACTCACAGTCGGAGAATTTGAACACCACCTTAGCCGGATCCTAAAATTCTATCAATAGGTGAGTGAGCACCCTGTCTGCTCGGATGTTCATCAATGTAGTTAATGCCCCCAGGTGCATCCGAACCTCATCTTCGTGTTCCCGACGAACATTCTTCCACCACTATTTCAACTTAGGTGGTGCTCCCATTACTATGCTAATTTCAGGGATGTTTTGGTTGATTTTCATTTTCTGAGGCGGTTAAAAGAAAGATATGGGTAAGTGTTTGCTCTGGATCCTTAAGTGTCTTGTCATGTTTGTTTGTCTTTCCACATAAGTTGTGTCGTTATGTGCATGATCCGTTGACATCAGGGTGGCTTTCCTAATTGTGTGACGGTACCAAGGACCGACTCACCTAAGCTTTATGCAGTACGACCTATTTTACTAGAGTAGTGTGTTTCCTACTTTTAAATTGGACTGAAGGCTGCGAGAAGTTATGTAAGTTGACCTGACAAAGCCATTCTCTAAAACTACAGAGTTTTGAAAAGAAGGTTCGGAGGGGTGTAAAAGACAACCCTCGTGTGCCATTGTGTGTGATAGTGTACGGACAAGACTCGATTGGAAGAAATGTGATGAAAATATGTATAAAGCAGTAACAGACAAAGGCATAGCAACAATACGCATGATAATTATAAAGAACAAATAAAGCAGGTAAGCATGTAATTGCAATTTCAACTATAATAAAAATCAAGGTATAAATAAATCTAGAGGCCAAATTAGTTTAAGTCTTCCAAGGTCAGAACCTAAGTGTGATATCCCAACCAGAGTCGCCATGTTGTTGCACCCTATGTTTCACTAGTCAAGACATGATTCAACTTGTGGTTTCTCTGTTGTTGATGAAAGAGAGTCGCCACCTAATATTTAAAGGTATACTAGAGTACCTATTTAATTACTGAGTTATATTCCTTATAGGTCTGCAAACTGGTGAGATTATGGGTAGGGGTTCTTGTTCTACTAAGGGGAAGGTGTTAGGCACCCCTTAAAGTCTACCTGAGGTAGCTCCATAAGACTTAGACTAATTTTAAGGAATCAGTTATTTATACTATGCTTAATTACTACTAAGGCATGGCTTACTATATGTTAAAGGTTGTGTATATGTAAGACTTAAGAGGGATGTGAGATTATAAAAGGGTTATTGAAGGTTGAGAGAGTTCTGAAAATAGTCCATATTTTAAGGCTTGTAATTATTAAGTTATGAAAGTAGTTACTTTGAAGAATAGATGCTTGTATAAATTTTAAAACATGTACGTAAGAAAAGTGATTCTAAATGTACCTTAGTTTTAAAAATTCTTGAGAAGGTTAATCTTTGAAAATTCATTTGGGTGATCGTTCATTACAGTTTTTCACGAGCAATCTAGTTTCATTCCTTGTTAGCAAAGACCGGCGATTCTTTTCTAATTTCCTTTGAAAATGGGTTGCTATTTTTTATTAGAGCCCGGACTTCAAAAATCTTTAAGAGAGGTGAGTGTACAAGATGAACAAGTTATAATTAGCGGGGTGAAGATTAATTACTAACTAATTCCTTTTAAGTCCTATATTGGTTAAAGTTTGCCTATGTTTCATGTGGTATAAAGCATGAAGATAAAGCACATAATCTAATATATGAGTGCTAAATACATGGTAATAACATATGATAAAACAAAAAAGGCAGTAAGCGAAAATAATGAACCAGTAAACTAGGTTATGGAAATACTGAGCAGTAACGAAAACACTAAGGGAAAGAGTGTTGGACTCTGATGGTTGGGCCTCAATAAGGTAGGCCTAGCAATTGAGAAGTGCGTCTATGGCTGGCTAGACTCTTCAGAAAATGCAGCGAAACTGGTTTGGGCCTGAGTTCCTTAGGAACTCAGCAGACCCAAATGTATACATGCCCAAAGAGAAAGAAAATAATTAGAAGTATATCCCATATTCTCAACATATTCAAAACATATATGACATGTATATAGACAAACAATTGGAACAAGAGAATAATCAATACTGTGGGAAATTATATTAATGTGGTGGTTCTACTTAGCAAATAATTCTCATTGAAAACAATTAATTGTCATTAAACATTAAACCCCCAAAGAACTAAATGTGTCAATGAATTAAGGGCTAAGAAGGAAGTTCCACTCAAGGTCGATGCTCCCTTTGAATCCCCCGACACTTCAAAGTTCCCAAGGGACTCAAGGTCCAGAGAAATGCTTGTGCCGGGGAGGGCAGCCCAATCTAGAGTCGAACTCCATTTCCAAATACGCTTAAACACTAACAACATCTTTTCCTTACAGGTTTAAATTCCAATGAGGCCCTTTCAATGTAAACTAAATGTTATAGCATTACTTACCACAAAAATATATACTTTCCCTCCAAATATAAGAACATATAGTCTACACTGGATACCAAACAAACATATATCAAATGAATCTAAAGATCTGACTTTAAACGCATATAGGTGAGGAACATAAGCATCATAAGCATACTAAAAAGTTATGAGTCTTAGAGCAGAATAATATTCCAAGTAAAGGCAAAACTATACAGCAACAACTCAACATATACAGAGGTTATCAAAGATATCTAGGACATGATCAACTTTCTCAATAGGTCTACAAATTTATAAACTAAAACATGGATTCCCTTATGAATCTAACAGAGTCATACTCCTAATACTGTTAGCTTCAAGCAAGTCATCATTCTTAGATAGCATCAATAAAGGTTCTTATAAGGTTTTAGGGGTCAGATTTGGTTTTAAAATTAACAACAGGGACATGACTGGAGTGGTTCTAGACAAGGTATGAAATCAGGAATGAAACAAGAACATGCAGTATTCAGTTAGCTGCTTGAACACTTCAAATGCAGTAATGATCTTATGTAGACAGGGTAAAATTTACACATTTATAGAATTGGATTAAGCATGTCATGAGGAGAAAAAGTTACAGATAGAGGAAAGATATTGCATTAGAACATGTTTAAGTCAAACCTAAGTCTAGGTTAGTATCTGAATATGAAAATGATCATGCTTTTGTTTTCACAATTTATCACTTGGTTATAGCAGAGCAACTATGTCCCTTTTTAGGGAAGACAGTCTTAAAAGATAAATGCATGTTAGTTTTTAAAGGTCAATGATAACCCTAAAGAATTAGAGACATGAGGTATGATACCAAGTAAGTTTTAGATTGAGCATGCAGCTGAAGGTGTTAACTAATCAAGAAAACAGTAAAGGTCAGCCTAACAAGTTATCAGTCATTATAACAAAGAAAGGGAAACATGATCATGTTTGTATAATGAGGAAAGATAACTTAGTCTTAACAGATGTGTACAATAGGACTACTAGGAGAAGAGAAGAAAGTTTAATTCAAACAAGAGTAGATCAACAGAAGCAACATCAACTAGACAAAATAAAAGACCATAGTGGCAACTCAAAAATAGTTTAACAAACACAAGTAGAGAAGAAAACATATAAACACTTAGAGTTTATGCTTAAGGTTAAGAGACAGAGGATATAAACTTAAACACCTTCAGATTCATCTTAGTCATGGTTATCAAATAATAAGCTCAACTTCAAGACTCACAAACTGCAGAGATGCAACAGATAAGGATAAAGGTTATTGCAGATCAATGAAATGCAATGATTTTCTTGTGAACATGAACACATAATAACTTAAACATGTAGACTATTAGAAACTCAGGAACAATGATCAGCAGGAATCAATTAATGGTTTAATCAATCATCGATTAAAGACTCAAAACAGGACAAATAATAACAAGTAGCCATAAAACTAACAGAACATAAGCACTAATACGCAGATCACAGACACCATAAAACAGTTGTAATCCTCAGAATCTAACTAGCATATTTTTAGCATTCAAAGAAGAAGAACGAAAGAGAAGGATGAGAGATGTGCTGATCTTATTGAGAGCAGCAGACCAAACGAAGCTCTTTCTCAGTTGCTTAAGACACCCGGAACCTCAAGTTTGAACAAGCGACATTACTCAGCAAATGAAAGAAAAGAACAGTAAGAAAACCTAGGCTTTGAAATCCAAATTTCTTAGATGATTGAAGCGTTTATGTTTGTGTGTGTGTTTCTCTTCAGTGTTAGGTAAGAGCACTGAAGGCTCCTATTTATAGTGGCTATTGAAGCCTCTAGGGTTTCAAAGGATTCAAATCAGACAGTAGAAGATGAAGATAGTCGAGTGATGATAGCAAAGCAGAGGTAAACTCAGAGAACACAGAGGAAAAAATAGTGACGAGTTTACCTGAGAGGAGAGAAGCCAACAGTTGAGGGCAAAAACCATCGGGTAAGAGCCCTAATGTCCAGAGGTCGCTTCCTTTGACCTCTAAACCAAGAATAAACATGATAACCCTGAGAAATATTTGTGCATGCCATTGATTTAGAAAAACAGAAGAGATTTCAGAGATTTGACCCTTGCACGATTTGCTCTAGGGTTTTCTGATTTGGGGTTTTGAATTTCCATCAACGAGAATGGAAATCTGGTCTCAAATTTTATAGCCTAGGGACGAAGCGATTTGACTTTGCTAGTTGGGATTTGAGAGTAAAGGTGAAATGGTGTTTAATCATAAGGGGTTAGTCTCTGATGACTCCGGTTTAGTGAATAAAAGGAGAAATAACAGCGGGATTCTGGCTAGGGAGACAAGAAATGATGATTTGATGAGAGCTTGTGCAACCTTGCACGGATTTGTGCAAGGTTTTGTTGATTGATGTTCATGGGCAGTTTGAGAGAAAAAAGAGCAAAAGAGGAAATGAGAGTGGTCGTATGATTGAGGAAATGATTAGGGTTTCTGAGTGAGACCAACCAGTCTCTAGGTTAAGAATGAGGGAATTAAATTAGGTCATTGATCTAAAAGATCAACGGTCCTAATATTGTATCACTAAAAATTTTTAAATGAGAGAATATGAGAGTTGTCGGATCTCTGGGTTTGGACGGATAAGATTGAGTCTTATAAGACTAAAGAAAAAATTGAAAAATGAGGATTAAATGCGGACCGTTGATAGGATAGACTAATGTTCCAGATTCATTTGTGTTTTCTTTGTGAGGGTGAGAGACGAGTGATGTGGCGTGTTCTCATTGGTGCAGATGGGATCACTTGGATTGCTAAGGTGGAGAGAAAGGAATTGGGTCTGGGTTAGATTTGGCTTTGGGATTGACAATTGGGCTGAAATTCATTTAAAGAATAGCCACCCCATGTTTAATTAAGGAATTGCAATTATAGACTTTTAGCTTTTTATCCTTTTGAAATTAATTTAAATAAAATTAATTATTTTCAATAAGATATAGTAAAATTATAATTATTACATACTACTAATTATTGCAATTAATTATTTGTAAAAATATTTTGTTTTTCTAAATTGTAACACTAATTTTGAATCATTAACATAGTAACCTAATTAAATAGAAATTAAAGAGTAATTAAATTATTTATAGAACCTACATATAGAAATTATTTTAATAATTCTAAAATTGTAAATATATTTGTAATTACATAATATCAATGCTAGGTGATTAATTTTAAAACTAATGCTTGGTTAATTTATGAAAAATAGATATTCATTAATTAAAAATATTTTGCAAATATTTATTGTAAATTATTAAGTATAAATAAATTAATTTAAAAGGGGAGGGTCAATATTGGTTGTCAATAGTGTTCTCAAAGACTGAATTGAGATCGGGGTATCACCAGTTGAAGATCAAGGCTTTGGATATTCCTAAGACGGCTTTCAGGACTCTTTATGGGCATTATGAGTTTTTGGTGATGTCTTTTGGTTTGACTAATGTCCCAGTAGCCTTAATGCATTAGATGAACACTGTGTTCTAGCCTTAGACTCATTTTTTGTTGTGTTTATTGATGATATCTTGGTGTATTCTCATAGTGCTGAGGAGCACGAGCAACATTTGAGGAATGTGCTTTAGATTTTTAGGGAGAAGAAGCTGTATGCTATGTTCTCCAAGTGTGAGTTCTGGATGGACTCGGTGGCATTCTTGGGCCATGTTGTCTAGAACTCATGAAATTCCCTTCAACACTAAACCACAACCTTGTACTTGCAACTCTCAATTCCACACGGCACACCGCAGTTATCATGCTATCATATAAAATCACGAGAATTTCATTATCAACTCTGAATCAAAAGTAGGATAGGCATCCCATCAACCGAAAATCTTCTATTTAACTCAAACCCGGAGAACAAAATCACAACATGTAATGAACTCCCCGTGCCTAAAGAGTGCATCAATCGCAAGTTGTGGCCAAACCATCACAGGCTCTCCGGAATCCATTTGCACATAATCAAATCGTCATAAATTATTCCCTCTAACTCAACCAAGTTATGCAGACTTCAAAACCCAAACTTATTGCTACAAAATACTAGTAAGCTAGGCTGATCATACCAAAGGAACCGATCATTTCTGCCACTATACTAATCCAAACTACTGCTAGGCTGACCCAACTTCTTCAGATTCCTATTGACTTGCCCTTAAGGTAACACTTCTCCTTTCCAGTATTCTATGAAACGCAATCAAAACTCACCCCATGTGACTCCAATTTGAAATCACGCTGTCCTAAGACTCATAACCATTTATTTTCCTCTCATGTACCCAATAGCACCTCAAACCGAAATGCCCCCTCTGAAGAGACCTTCTGCAAATCCAGTGTTGTCTCTTTCATCTCTTTAATGCTATAATGTAGAATAAATAATGATATAAAAATATTACATGTCTCAACACCATCCAATCCAATCTCAGATCTTAGTTATACACAAATATGAAAATCCTTAAACACCACAAATAAATTTTATTCTCATTAGATACTTCTCGAGAGTCATTCACCCCACTCCAATGTGCAGCCGATATGCGCCGAATGACTTGTGCGCCACCAGCACATGCATATCCAAAAATAAGTAACCAAGCAATTCATTTTCCTTGCACACAACATCCACAATGAATATTAAACCTGAATCATTCCAAGACACTCATATACTGTCACGACCCAAAATTCCGACTAGTCGTGATGGCACCTAACCCAACCCACTAGGTAAGCCAATTTACCACTAACCAATTTCAATAAAAATTAATAAAGTAATTAAGTAAAGAAATGTTTGAATCTGATATATTCCCCAAGGACTGGTAGTACAAATCACGAGCTTCTAAGAATAGAGTTTACAAAGCTGGTATGAAGTAAATACATCATCTATTTGAAAAGTGCATAAATAGAGTTTTATGAATCTAAGGCTACCATGAACAAGAGGCAGCTACAACTGGAACGCAGGTACATCTTCAGATCCAGCTCCCAATGAACACATCAACATCAGCAGCCAATATCTGCACGCAAGTTGCAGAAGTATAGTATGAGTATAATCGACCCCATGTACTCAATAAGTAACAAACCTAACCTTACGTTGAAAGTAGTGACGAGCTTGTACCAAGGTCAGATCCAACACCAATGGCCAACAACAGTCCATAACAATGTAAAGAAAGTAATAAAAGAAGTAACTCAGAGATAAAAATGCTCAGCTTAATCATGATTTCTGAAAATAGCTCTGCCTTTCAAGTGTATCAGTGAAAACTCACGTATTTTACCGAAGTTGCCAAAAATATGAGTGAGTTTGAAAACAGTAATTTTTCCCAAAATTCCTTTCAACAATAAATAAGTTGTTTAATTTTTTTTACACATAGCCAGTGGAAAATGCATCACTATGCCCATATGCCAATATGTGTGACAAGTCATGAATGACTTGATACCGTACAACATGAGAAAAATGCATCTCTATGCCTGTATGTCAAGTGTGCATGTCAATGCGATGCAACTCAGTGAGAAAACCATATGCATACTCTCAGAGTATCATTTCACTCAGTCCTCCAGTCACTCAATCCTCCCAATTGATCGGCACTCGCACTCAGTAGGTACCTGCGCTCACCGGGGGTGTGTACAGACTCCGGAGGGGCTCCTTCAGCCCAAGCGCTATAACAAGCCAATCATGGCATAAATCAGTCAACTATGCTGCAGTGTGCAGCCCGGTCCCATAAATAATAATATATATAAAGCCAATATGGCCTGCTGCGGCATGCAACCCGATCCAATAATCATCCTCACAATCAAGCCCTCAGCCTCACTCAGTCATTAATCTCTCCAGTCTCTCGGGCTCACAATGTCATGAAACTAGCCCAAAATGATGATATGATGTATCATTAAATAACAACAGAGACTGAGCTATGATATGAAATGAATGAATATGACTGAGTATGAAATGGCAATGTAAGCAAATAGCTTAACATCAGTAATGACATCAGTGGGTCCCATCAGGATAAGCATATAGTCTAGACATGATTTCTAACATGAATCACAACTCGATAACTCTACTACGTAGAGATTCATGACTTCAGATAAAGTTCAGGTAACTACACAGTACCACAGAAATAACGGAGTCACAGTTCAAACGGTGCACGCCCACACGCCCGTCAACAAGCATGTGCGTCACCTCTGCACCAAACACGTAACACGTATAGTAGGGTTCACACCCTCAGCTCCAAGATTAGAAGAGTTACTTGCCTCGAACAAGACGAATCCAATGTCGAGCAAGCTAAACAATGCTCCAGAAATTTCATTCTGCGCGTATCAACTTTCGAACGCTTCCTATCTCCTAAATTCAAGCCAAACGATCCATATCTATTCCAACAACGTGCAAATAAATCACGATTTACTCCAATACTTACAAATTAACAATTTATGAAAGTTCCCAACTCCGCTTGAAAAATTGACAATGGGGTCCACATCTTGAAATCCAACAAAACTCATAAAATCCGACAATCCATTCAATTACGAGTTCAACCACACTAATTTCACCCAAATCTGACTCCGAATCGGTGTTCAAATCTCGAAAATTCATTTTATGAAATTGTAGAAAGTTCCTCCAATTTCTCTTGCAAAATCAATAATCTAACGCCGAAAACGAAGATTAAGGTATGTAATATACTCACAAGGGAGTCAGGAACACTTACCCCGAGTTGTTTGGAAACGATTCTCTCCAAAATCACCCAAACCGAGCTCCAAAATCCGAAAATGGCTAAAAATAGCAAAGCCCTGAACTTAAAGCTTCTGCCCAGCGTCTTCCACATTTGCGGACAAGAGGTCACATTTGCGACCCTCGCTTCTGCGGACAAAGCACGCATCTGCTAGTGTGGGCGCTTCTGCGGCACGCAAACCACATTTGCGGTCGTGCTTCTGCGCGCATTGGGCCATTTTTGCGCACTTCGCTCCTGCGATTTCTCTGTCGCTTCTACGACCATCGCTCATGCGCAAACCAACTGTAGGTGTGGTCAAACCAGAACCAGCAGCAATCAACAATAACAACATGAAGAAAAATGTTCTAAAATCAATCCGAAACAGGCCCGAGCCTCTCGGGACCCTATCCGAACATACCAACAAGTCCCATAACATAATACGGACCTACTCGAGGCCTCAAATCACACATAACAAAATCAAAACGACGAATAACACCTCAAATCAAAATCTATGAACTTTGAACTTTCAAATTCTATATCTTATGCCGAAACACATCAAAACAATCCGTAATGACTTCAAATTTTGCACACAAGTCATAAAATAAAATGAAGTTATTCCAATTTCCAGAGTCAAATTCCGACCCGATATCAAAAAGTCAATCCCCCGGTTAAACTTCCCAAAAATTTGACTTTCGCCATTTGAAGCCTAATTCCACTACGGACCTCCAAATATTTTTTCGGACACGCTCCTAAGTCCAAAATCACCATACGGAGCTATTGGAATCATCAGAATTCAAATCCGAGGCCGTTTACACCATATGTCAACATCCGGTCTACTTTTCCAACTTAAGTTTTCAATTATGAGACTAAGTATCTCATTTCACTCCGAAATCCTTCCGGACCCGTACCAACTACTCTGGTAAGTCATAAAACAACTGTAAAGCATAAATTGAGCAGTAAATGGGGGGACAGGGCTGTAATACTCAAAATGACTGGTCGAGTCGTTACATTCTCCCCCATTTAAACATACGTTTGTCCTCTAACGTGCCAAGAGTTATTTCCAAGCCATCAAATCACTATTCCATCTTACCACACATGTACCCGGGGGTGATCCCAAGTTACCCTATTCTATATGGGCCTGATAAACAATACAACTGGAAATCATTAATTTAACCTTAGCCCAAAAACCTTGGAATTCAATTCCCAGCATTTAGAATTTCTTACAAGACCTGAATCTCACAGTTACACATTGTATAAGTCTGAACAAGCTGCATCGAGCCATAACCATAACCACGGATATAATCTCCTAACATATTACACAAATCGCATGCTCGTAGCACTATTCCTGATCACACTAACTACTCCAAAACCAATGCGGTACTGGTTTTAAACCCCATACCCATAAAACCTCGTTCCAAAAACTTTGTACACTACTGATAATGAAAGAAACACGCAAAAATATCATGACCCCTCATCAGATCAATAAGTCATGAAGCTCTCTCACCCCAACCAGAACCAAAATCACTTTCTAAGCTGAATTTCAATATTATCCTCCCGAATATACCGTAATCGAACCTGATAGTACCCATTCTAGGTTCAATGACCATATATTATTATACACAACTATACCATAGACATGCCACACTAATATAACTCAGAGCCACATATCGTGCCATCCGTGTGCCAATATGCAACAATTCAAATGTAGTCATGGAAAATGACTCAAATGAGAGAACTGCCCGCAAGATTAACAAGTGCCACCACAACGAAATGCTGAAAATCCATCACACACCGTAGAACCATCACACGATTCTAACACAAGGTTCATACCTTAACATAACTTCACTGCAATGCGTGACCCCATCCAAACACTGGTCGATATTATATACCTCGAGCCACCCTGCTCAAAATCAATAACTGCGGAGAGACAAATGACACAATGCCACACAAAACCTAAACGAACATAGCCAATACACAATCAATCATGCAATACCCAAATACTCATCTCGCTCAAATTCCAATATAAGGCCCCCAATAGAACCGCACCACGTGTGCATATAACCAATGAATCACAACTCCTCGTAGCATAGAAGAGTAACTCACAGATCATTTCAGAACACGAATAAGCTCAACATAAACCGAATGGAACATCCCTCAAAAATAGCACTATGGAGCCAACCAATCCGACTCGGTGTAGAATACACATCCTAATTGGGCCTACCAATGGACCCCCAAATCAACTCTGGTCACCTACAAATAGATAAATAACCCTCCGAAAATCCACAATGACTTAATCATAATACATACTATTATCTGGCTAGCTTCTGCCATGACTTCACAGTCCACAACCATGAAATAATCTGCTCCTGAAAACTCCAGTCCCCAAATCTATAGAACACACGAATCACCATTTCTGATCCCATTTCCACCACCCGAATGTCTAACACATCTCTTATGTATGGTCATCCCACATATAATACTTTTCCCATTCTTTCATGCCACATAACAACATCATAAAATCAGCAGTCGATCAACCAGAAGAGTACCGCAATACCTATGAAATATCTATAATTCAAGACATAGTGCGCCTTCTGAAATGTACACTCTACTCACGCAATACCAAATAGTTATAGCATTTATCTAAACATCGAAAACCTTCCATGCCATCAAAGAATTTATGACTTCCCCTTCAACACTGAACTGTATACTTGAACCTGCAAATCTCAGTCTCACTCCACGCGCCACCTCTATTAGGCCATTACATGAAAATACAAGAACCTTATTAACACTCTGAGTCTCCAGCAAATTACATACCCGATCAGTTAGAATCCTTCCTCTTGCTTCCTTCTAGGGGGAAATCACAATACACAATACGTTTCCCATACCGGTAGCAAATATTCGGTTCAAACCATGGTAGAAACCATCAAGAACGCTTTGAAATTCATTTACACATAACCAAGCTATCAAAACTGAATTTCTCTAATTCGACCAAGCCACACAGGTCACCAAACCCAAGAATATTGCCACCAAACATCTGTAGAGCGCCACCACAAAATAATCACCTAAAAGAACCGAGCATACCATTACCATACTGGTCTAGCCTACTACCTAGTTGTCCTATTTCTCCGAGTTTCTTCTAAATTACCCTCAAGTTGGCACTTCTCCTTGTCAAAACACTACGACCCTTACCCAAATCTCACTATAGACGTCCTAATATAAAACCACACCGCCCTAAGGTCCATAAGCCATTGTATTCTTCTTAAGCACCCCGTAAATACAACAATCGAGACATCCACTGTGAAAGACCTTATGTGAATTTAAAATTATTCCTCTTCCCTTTCTTATACTGAAATGTAGAATCCATAGTCATACAGAATTACCGCAAGCCCAGGCACCATCACATGCAAATCTCAGATTTTATCCATACGCCCGTCCGGAGAAATTCTCAATTATTATACATAAATCTCGAACCCATTAGAACTTTCTCGAGAGTCACCCACTTTGCTCAAACCCAAATTGCACCGCCCGAACGGGCCAAAAGACACATGTCTCATTAGCACAACAACACTCAAAGAAGTAACCATGCTCTAACACCACCGATCGAATTCATACTCCATGCGTACTATATCATTCTCAAACATCAACTCACTCATCCCTGTGATATGTTTTCATATACTCATAAAGTGCAATATAACCTGTATCCAGGGGATTTCCTTGCTCGGGTGATCCTTGATCTCAGCATCTGCAAGTCATAACTAACCCACAAGTATGCCTCAAACAAAAACTAATGTTTAACACATAACCATGAAATCAAATCGTCAATAGCAGGCTCCCCCACTTGGCTCAAAGTCATAGATTAAAACACTCGATAACTCACAATACCCATACTCTATTACTCCCATAATACCTCAGTCAGTTCAACGAAAATTCTTCTCAAGCTCATACAACGCCAACTATAAAAATATCTCAATCATCCGCTAAGCTCGCATTCATTCTCTTGACACTCAAGTCAACTTTCTCAACCAGATTCTAATTCAAATCTCAACACATATGCCTCGCTGGCAGGAAAGAAACTCTCCACTCACATTATAAGGAACACACTTACGTAGATTACTCTGCAGGGGATAACCCACCTACTTAGCCTCAAATTGGCATCTTGCTATACCCTTTGGCAGCCATATTACTATGCAATAACTTAGTCTATCTGAGTCCAAACTCATTAAAAAGATATGAGAATTTAATTTCTCCCAAAATTTAACAACGTGATAGATCCTTCAAAACATTCATACTCGAGACTTTACGTCACATCAAAATGAAAATCAAGCACCCAATGGCCCTCTTTACATTCCAAGGAAACACTTCTCGTTACATTCAAACCATCTTAACACATCCTGCAGTTACAACATACTTATCATATATCTATTCAATCGCTCATCGAGCCATAAATTCCATGCATAAGGACACCACCGTACATATGAGCCCAATTGTACAAGTTACAACTGAAGCTACCGAGCCTAAGGCACGGTCTAAACCTGGCCTCAAGTCCTCCAGACTGGCCCATCACCAAAACACTGAATACACATTTCGAACCTCATTCATGGAATCACAAACCGACAATGCACAACTGATACTGAGCGCTCATGTGTGCATACGAATGCGTGGAAGGAATTTAAAGAGTTATGTTTGAAGATGAATCAATTTCGCATGATAAGGAAAGAAAGATGGGAAATATATATCATGAATGCCCTGTAGCCTCTCAAAGATAGGTATGGACGTCATCATACCGATCTGCAAGACTCTACTAGACACTTGCTCATGACTTGTAGAACCTATGAACCTAGAGCTCTGATACCAATCTGTCACGACCCAAAATTTTGACTAGTCGTGATGGCACCTAACCCAACCCGCTAGGTAAGTGAGTTTACCACGAACCAATTTCAATAACAATTAATAAATCAATTAAGTAAAGAAATGTCTGAATCGGATATATTCCCCAAGGACTGGTAGTACAAATCATGAGCTTCTCAGAATAGAGTTTACAAAGCTAGTATGAAGTAAATACATCACATATTTGAAAAGTACATAAACAGAGTTTTATGAATCTAAGGCTACCATAAACAAGAGGCAGCTACAACCGGAACGCAGGTACAACTTCAAATCCAGCTCCCAACGAACACATCAACATCAACAACTAACTTCTGCACGCAAGGTGAAGAAGTGTAGTATGAGTACAACTGACCCCACGTACTCAATAACTAACAAACCTAACCTTAGGTTTAAAGTAGTGACGAGCTTGTACCAAGGTCAGGTCTAATACCAATAGCCAACAACATTCCATAACAACGTAAAGCATGTAATAAAAGAAGTAACTCAGAGATAAAAGTGCTCAGCTTAATCATGATTTCTGAAAATAGCTCAGCCTTTCAAGTGTAGCAGTGAAAACTCAAGTATTTTACCGAAGTTGCCTAAAATATGAGTGAGTTTGAAAACAATAATGTTTCCCAAAATTCCTTTCAACAATAAATAAGATGTTTCATTTTCTTTCCACATAGCCAGTGGAAAATGCATCACTATGCCCATATGCCAATATGTGTGAGAAGTCATGAATGACGTGATACCGTACATCATGAGGAAAATACATCTCTATGCCAGTATGTCAAGTTTGCATGTCAATGAGATGCAACTCAATGATAAAACCATATGCATATTCTCAAAGTATCATTTCACTCAGTCCTCCCAATCAGTCAGTCCTCCCAGTCACTCAATCCTCCCAGTCACTCAATCCTCCCAATCGCTTGGCACTCGCACTCAGTAGGTACCTGCGCTCACTGGGGGTGTGTACAGACTATAGAGGGGCTCCTTCAGCGCAAGCGCTATAACAAGCCAGTCATGGCATAAATCAGTCAACCATGATGCAGCGTGTAGCCCGATCCCATAAATAATAATATATATATATATATATATATATATATATAAAGCCAATATGGCTTGCTGCGGCGTGCAGCCCGATCCCATAATCATCCTCACAATCAGGCCCTCGGCCTCAGTTAGTCATCAATTTCTCCAGTCTTTCTAGATCACAATGTCATGAAACTAGCCCAAAATGATGATATGATGTATCATTAAATAACAATAGAGACTGAGATATAATATGAAATGAATGAACATGACTGAGTATGAAATTGCAATGTAAGCAAATAACTTAACAGCAGTAATGACATCAGTGGGTCCCATCAGGATAAGCATATAGTCTAGACATGGTTTCTAACATGAATCACGGGTCGATAACTCTACTACATAGAGATTCACGATTTTGGATAAAGTTCAGGTAACTACACATTACCACAGAAATAATGGAGTCACAGTTCAAACGGTGCACGCCCACACGCGCGTCACCTAGAATATGCGTCACCTCAACACCAAACACATAACACGTATAGTCAGGGTTCATACCCTCAGCTCCAAGATTAGAGGAGTTACTTACCTTGAACAAGACGGATCCAATGTCGAGCAAGCTAAACAATGCTCCAAAAGTTTCATTCTGCGCGTGTCAACTTCCGAACGCTTCCTATCTCTTCAATTCAATCCAAACGATCCGTATCTATTAAAACATCATGTGAATAAATCACAATTTACTCCAATACTTACAAATTAACAATTTATGAAAATTCCCAACTCGGCTCGAAAAATCGACAGTGGGGCCCATATCTCGGAATCCAATGAAACTCACAAAATACGATAACCCATTCAATTACGAGTTCAACCATACTAATTTCACCCAAATCTGACTCTGAATCGGTGTTCAACTCTCGAAAATTCATTTTATGAAATTATAGAAAGTTCCTCTTATTTCTCTTGAAAAATCAATAATCTAACGCTGAAAACGAAGATTAACTCATGTAATATAATCACTAGGGAGTCAAGAACACTTACCCCGAGTTGTGTAGAAAAATTTCTCTCCAAAATCGCCCAAACCGAGCTCTAAAATCCGAAAATGGTTAAAAATAGCAAAACCCCGAAGTTAAAGATTTTGCCCAGCGTCTTCTGCATCTGCGGACAAAAGGTCGCATCTGCGACCCTCGCTTCTGCGGACGAAGCTCGCATCTGCGAGTGTGGGCGCTTCTGCATCACGCAAACCGCATTTGCGGTCGCGCTTCTGCGCGCGTTGGGCCGCTTCTGCGCACTTCGCTCCTGTGACTTTTCTGTCATTTCTGCGACCATCGCACCAACCCAAACTAGCCACAGGTGCGGTCACACCAAAACCAGCAGCAACCAGCAATAACAACATGAAGAAAAAATAATCCGAAATCAATCTGAAACACGCCCGAGCCCCTCGAGACCCCGTCCGAACATACCAACAAGTCCTATAACATAATACGGACCTACTCGAGGCCTCAAATCACACATAACAACATCAAAACAACGAATCTCACCTGAAATCAAAATCTATGAATTTGAACTTTCAGATTCTATATCTTGTGCCGAAACACTTCACATCAATCCGGATTAACTTTAAATTTTGCACACAAGTCATAAAAGACATAATGAAGCTATTCTAATTTCCAGAATAAGATTCTGACCCCGATATCAAAAAGTCAACCCCCCGATCAAACTTCCAACAATTCGACTTTCGCCATTTCAAGCCTAATTACACTACGGACCTCCAAATAGTTTTCCGGACACGCTCTAAAGACCAAAATCACCATACGAATCTATTGGAATCATCAGAATTCAAATCCGAGGTCATTTACATATAAGTCAATATCCGGTTAACTTTTCTAATATAAGTTTTCAATTATGAGACTAAGTGTTTCATTTCACTATGAAATCCTTCTGGACCCGAACCAACTAATCCGGTAAGTCATAAAACAACTGTAAAGCATAAGTTGAGCAGTAAATGGGGGAATGAGTTTGTAATACTCAAAACGACCGGCCGGGTCATTACATATACCCATAGAGTATAGTACATCATGCACCCCGCATTCACCTTACTTGAATCACCCTCGAAGTAATCCTCTTTAATTCATAACTAATCCACAAATATTCCTCAGTCCAAAACTAATATAACACTGGACCCTGCAATATGATCGTCAATAGTAGACTCCCCCACTTGACACGAAGCCGTAGAACATAATATCCGATAACCCACAATACCCCTCCTTCATAACTGCCATGATATCATCCTACTATCTAGTCGAATTCTTCATAAGCTCATGTAGCAATAGACATTAAACACTCCAAATCATCTACCTCGTGCATACCCACCTCGTGACAGTTGTAAGAATTTCCTCAAGCAATCCGCATTCTAGTCAAAGTACATACATTCCATTAGAACAAAAGAATTCTTCATAGAAACCTAAAAAAGATCACACAACCTCATACCTTCTCGCAGTAGGTAACCCTCGTGCTTAGCTTCCAACCAACATCTCTCTATGACCTTACCATGTCAAACCCCTATACAGTCAATCAACCCTCCCGAGTCCGTACTCGTCAACGAGGTACATGAATCTGGTTCATCCCACAAATGAATAACTAAAGGATCTACCAACATATCCACATCGAAGACTAACAACACTCTGCGATGGTAATCAATTATCCGTAGCCCTTCACACCCCATACGCAACATCACAAGCCATCAGTACACATCTGACTCTGAGTGCCTAGTATCATATACGGACGGATAAGAATAAATTGAAGATACAGACTTCAAGCTAAAACAAGGTCGCACGATAAGGAAAGAATGAAGGGTAGTTTCCTAGATGCCATGTAGCCTCTTGAAGATAGGTATGGACATCATCATACAGATCCGTAAAACATTACTTGGCACTTACTCATGACTCGTAGAACCTATAAACCTAGAGCTCTGATACCAACTTGTTACGACCCTAATCCCACCAAGTTATGATGGTACCTAACCAACCAGCTAGGTAAGCCAAAAACTATAAGTTACAACTACAATGAGAAATCATCAATACTATAAATAAATCTGTAAAAGAATTCAATACAACTACCCCAAGGACTGGTAGTACAAGTCATGAGCCACTAAGATTAGATTTATAAAGCAGTTATGAAGAATGTTTACAACATCTATTTGAAATTTACATAAACAGACATGAAATACTAAATTACCATGAATAAAAGGTAGAATGAATCTGGCACGCCGGTACGTCTCAAATGTAAGGCTTCGTCTTTCATAGCTACTCAGCTCCAGAATCTGCATGTAAGGTGTATAAGTTTAACCTATCTCATATACTCAATAAGTGTCTTGATTAACCTCATAGAAGTAGTGAAGAGGTTTTTAAGTCAAAAGATACTCATTTTGCAGAACCTGTGCAACTCAATAACATGTATAATACAGAGAAAATATTAAAGAAAGACAATTACGGAATAAAGAATATCAGCAGTAAAGGTGCACAATTGGGATAGGGTAATAAACAAACTCTACCGATTAGACATATTCAACAAATACAAATATCACCAACCCCGCTCACAAAGAAGTATGCACCATATATAATGCGTGTGCTCAATATTCATACATGACTGTAAGCATGTGCCCCACAAGATCTGATTGCATATTAATTGACAAATAACACGTTCAAGAAAACCTTTCAAGAATCAAATATATGAATACATGACGACAACTTCCTTATCATGTCAATCCTATATGCTGTTGAAAACTCGTCAAAATATGAGATATCAACTCCACATAGATAAATCCATCTTGGAAACCAAGTCCTCAAATAATAACAGAGGCATAGATTAGCATGTGAGATGCAACGCAAAAATCATGTAAAGATACATGACAAACATAACGAATTTACATGCACATTCAATTATGTCACCCGCATATCACCACATAAACATCATCAACAAAATCACCCCAAACCATCACATAACATCATCAACAATGCCACCCTTATTTCGATGCATGCGCAATATCAATAAATGCCACCTTTATTTTGCCACATGCGCATATCACCACCCTTATTCTGCCACATGGGCAAGCCCGAATATACGACACCTTTATTTCGCCACATGTGTAACAATAATCACAATTGCACGACAAAGATCTCGTGGCAACATCAAATTACTCCGCTCAACATGTCCACATGTGCCATAATCATCACAAAGCAATATGCCAAATTTCCATCAAACATATAAGCCCTCAATTTTAATCAACAAAATGCACAAGGACATGTTAATAATAAAATGAGGATGGGTGTTCAATATATAAGGAATGACTACGACTAAATCAATTATAGAAATTAAGTTCAAATAGTCATACAAAGGATCACATATGTGTCACAGAGTGCACACGTCCCAATCAAGGCACAACATAAGAACAAGTACGGATGTGTGTTCATAACATGTGGATATCTACGTCCGAGTCAAGAATAGCATAAATCTCAAGATTTTCTCATCATATTCAAGATAAGGTACCAATAGCTACAACATTACTCTAGCATCGTTTGTTCTGCTCACGTAATCAATTAATTGAATAACACATAGATTCAAGTAGAACACACAACCAAACAAAGAAAAACATAATCTAGAATCTACCTTGAGCATGAGTACCCATGACATACATATATACACTCGTCACCTCATATATACATCACCCCCATATGTAGCACACAATGTCAAATATTATGAAAAATTCCCTCAACCAAAGCTAGAGAAGACACTTACATTAAACAAACCAAATCAATACTTTAAAAATGCCTTTCCACATGAATAGACCTTCAAACGGCTCGAATATAGAAACAATAACTCAATAATATCAAACAAAGCCATAGTAATCAAACCCAAATGATAAAGGTCGAATCTTTAATCAAATACTCAAAGTCAACCTGGGCCCGCACCCCGAATACTCGGGAAATGCGAAGTAGATCTATGTAGTTCAATTCACCAAGTCTCCATGAAAACTCCTAGCCCAATCCGGAAGTTCTGTCAAGACCAACCTGAGAATGTTCACAAAACAAAGTGTTGAAACGTAGTATGATTACACCATAGTCGGTACCCAATAAGTATCAAGTCTAACCTTGAAGAAGTAGCAGTGAGGCTAGATGATTCTGGATGTTTACTAGAATAGAAAAATAACAGAATTAAGAACTGGAGCAATAGGTAATATCATGAGTAATAAGAGTCATAGATATCAACGGCTAAGCATTTTTTTCTAGCACATAAATAACCTTATCACTGCTCAGATATGATAGTAAAAAATAACTTACTCAAATAACGGAGCCGAGACTCCCACTTAGCATATAAGGATGTCAAGTAGCAATTTACAATAAAATAAATATTTCAAACGAGTCAATAATAAGAATGCATGCTCAACCGGTACAAGGTCCATGTACCCTAATACATAATCCATGTATCACATAACCTGATACAAAATCCATGTATTAACCCGGCAAAAAATTCATGTACCGACCACACTCATAGGTCCCAAAGTAACATGGGTTATTACCTGACTCCGGAGGGACGGATCCAAATCCAAGCGCAAGAGGGGTATAATAGCATCCCTCAAAAATAAATGTTTGATCATCATGTCTAGTGCGCCATAACTATATTTCATCCACACGCTTACCGCTCGTGCAAAAATCCTCAGTCCAAATTGTGTATCAATATGTATATGCTCAAGAATCATAGATAGAAGGTGCACAAGGACTTAATAAATATCATAAGGATATGTGCTCATGAAATCTCTATGTGACTACACATAATTATACATTTCAACATATGAAGAATAAATTCTCATGCCTTCAGAATTAATTATAAGCCTGGGCATGATTTCTGACATGAATAAAAGAGGAAACGTAGTTACATAAGCCAAATAAATCATGATTCAAATGGGAACATAGTCAAATAAAGCTTGAAATGTTCCAATTTCTACCCCTGGTCATGATATAGCTCAGTGAATGCATATACGCTCTCCACCACGTATATACACCTCCCCTAATATATCAAATACATAGAAATCATGTAAATCCTGGGTGCCTACCTTTTAACAAGGTTATCCAAGAGACGTACCTTCACCTGGTAGTCTTTAGTCTCCCAAAATATCCTTTCCTCTCAAATCAACCTCCGAACGAACCGAATCTACCAAAATACAACTCAATAACGTCAAACAAGGCCATAGAAATCAAACCCAAACAATAAAAATCGAATCTTTAATCAACTGCATAAGGTCAACCAAAAAGTCATCCCGAGCATGTGTTACGGAATCCAAAAAACTTACAAATCCCGAACACACATTCCAATACGAGTCTAAATATATAAGTTTCACCCAAAACTGACTTCATATCGAGGTTCAAATCTCCATTTATCACTTTAGAAAGTTTTGCCAAAACTCCCAATCTTTCCCTCTTAGATTCACCAACCAAAGACCAAAATCAAAGGTGGAATCATGAAAGAAAATCAAATATAAGTCAAGAACTCTTACCCCAATCCAAGTGGCGGAAATCGCCTAAAATATCGCCCAAATCCGAGATCCCAACCTCAAAATATGATAAATGAGGCCAAACCCTCGATTAAAAATGACCCTTCCCATTGATTCCGCTTCTGTGGTCCAAATGTTCCATCTACGACACCACATCTATGTAAAATACCTCAGAGATGCGGAATTCACTTAAGCTCTGTCACTTCGCTTCTGCGTTCAAAACACCGCCTCTGCAAAGCTGCTTCTGCGGTCCAATGAGCGTACCTGCAGTTCAAAACACTCACCCAAGACTCCCGGGACCCCATCCAATCACCCCAACCAGTCCCAAAATATAACACGGACATACTCGAGGTCTTATATCATACCAAATAACACCAAAACTACGAATCACACCTAAATTCAATCCTAATGAACTAATTGAACTTCCAACTTCCAAAACTCATACCGAACCACGTTGCCAACTCGGAATGACCTCAAATATTGCACACACATTCCAAATGACATAACGAACTCATTCAAACTCCCAGAACAATGATCCAATCCCAATTACTTATTTCTATTTACCGATACCTGCTTTCATTATTAGCTTTATACTTTTATACTGCACATGATATTTTGACTAGTAGGTGTCTTGACTTATACCTCATCATTACACCGCCGAGGTTAGTCTTGATTCTTATTGGGTACCGACTGTGGTGTACTCATACTACACTTCTGCACATTTTTGTGCAGACCCAGGTATCGGAGATATCGGACTCGGGCAGTGTTAGCTTATTGATCGCGAGGATTCAAGGTTGAGCTGCTTGGTCGTCGTAGCCCTTTGGAGTGCTTTCCTTTCATTGTACTATCAGCTTGTTATTTGAACAGTACTGTATTTAGATCTTTGAGATCTTTCCATATATTCAGCTAACGTTCGTAACTTTGTATTATCTACTCTTGGGGGGTAGTCTGATTAATGCCGCGTAGGCTCATTTTGCTTTTGTTTCGGTATTCATATTAAACTCTATTTTAAATTATCATTGTTAAACTCGCTTGATTGTAAAAAATAATCTGCTTACCTAGTCTTAGAGACTAGGTGCCATCACGATGCCTATGGTGGGATTTTGGGTCATGACATAGACTTGTCTTAGTACCTGCACAATGTGTACAAAAGTGTAGTATGAGTACGTAAGTCAATGCGTACCTAATCTAACCTTGAAGAAGTAGTAGTGAGGGGTCGACATCGAAACTTATTAGTGGTCCAGTAATCAAATATACATGAGAAAATAGACAGGTATGAGGCATGGCAAGTAGCAACGAAAAAGATAAATATGTACAACATGCTTCTCAATAAAAGAAATAACTATGAAGCCGGCAAATACCATTTACTGTCTCTAATGGAGTATATGTGACACATATCAGGTGCAAATGACAAATTCGATTCAAGATGCTCATAGACACACTGACTCCCTATCAAAATATTCCACATAATTTTATCTATCCGAACGACCCGATTCTATAAGAGTGGGGTTATATAATCCTGCCAAGGCAAATGACCCAATCCCATAAGAGAAGTTTTACATATTCCTGCCAAGGTGATCAGCTCGATCCCATAAGAATAATTTTACTTAATTTAGACGATGCGAACGGCCCAATCCCACAAGAGTAGTGTTGAGGCAATCAGCCTGATCCGATATGAGTATTGAAACTTTTGATGGCTCACTAGCCCACTAAAAGAATATACTTACGAGTTGAATAATCATGAAACTTCTGAACAAAAAGTATAACAGTGAGTAAATTCATAAGAGATGGAACAATCCTGCAGCGAATCACGTATCACGCTATGTTTTCAGAATAACAGAGCTCGGTTAACTACGTAAGTATAGTCTCAGGCTATATCATAATTTAAAGAATTAAAATAGGTAATATTAACTCAAATAGTGCTGTTAAAGCATGGTATATGTCTAAGTCTATGTAACACCCCGAAAAATTTTGAAGTATTTCAGTGTAAAGCCCCGTAATATTCGCAAATGAATTCAAGGTTTCGTATTGCCGGAGTAGGCTTACGAGTTGAGGATAGTATAAGATCTTCGCAGCGAGCTTGCTCACCGCGGTTCGAACTTTTTAGGTTGAACAATGAACCGGAAAGTAAAGGAAATGTTTTGGCAGAAAAGCGCATTTATGCGGCCCATTATGCGGCTGCATAATCACTCTGCAGACCGCATAATGGCCGCAGAGTGAAGCAGTAAGTTTGGCCAACTTGAGGTCCGTTTTGCGGTCGATTATGCGACCGCATAACCAATATGCGAACCGCATATCGGTCGCATAATCCCTCTTGGGTTTTTGCGGAGGGAGTTCTGCGGTGCATTCTGTGACTGTAGAACGAGTATGCGGACCGCATACTGGTCGCATACCTGGGCCGAAAGTTCAGGCCCCTAAGGGCCATTTCTGCGGTCACTTTGCAGACCGCATAACCAATATGCGGTCGCATATGTGACCGCAGACCTGTGTCGGGACACCCATTTTCTTAATTTAAAACCCGACCCCCCATTCTGTTAAAACACCCCTTTAGTCTATTTTGAAGCTCATTTTTGATATTTCTAGTGTGAGAGAGAGGGGGTTCTAGAGGGAGGGCCTAATTTTCATCAATTGATCTTCAACCATCACTCAAAGCCTTGGAAATATTCAAGTAGAGCACCAAAATTCTTCACCCTAAAAGGTAAGGTTTCATCACCCCAGCTCTTAATTTCAAACATAGCTATAATGGGGTATTAGTGTGATACTTCATGGGTATGAGGGTGGTTCATCTTACATGCATGTGATAAAGAGTGTGGGAAAAATAAAAAGTGAACTAGAACCATGAACGTTTTCCTAATTTTGGGTTCAATTTGTATATTGCTAAAATAGATTGAGGTTGCTAAGGGTTCCGGATAATTGTAGAGTCTAAAGAAGCGCGATTGAGGTATGTTGGCTAAACTTTCTCTCTTGGAATTGAATTTCATAATGTTTATGTAAGTTTCAAAGTGTGGGTTACGTATTAAAAGGTTATGGCCTTGAGTCGTGCTTCAATGAAAGATAGAATTGGCTAAAAGCTTTTGTAGTAAATGCATGCCCATTAGTGGCTGCTTTAACTAATGCTTTGATTTATAAATATATCCAGTGTGATTCGAGTTCTATATACTCATGTGTTGAAATTGTACATTGTCATTTCTGGGAGAGAGTCTTTCAAGAGTAAATGGTGTATTGACTGTTTATAATTTTTCATGTGTATTTCTATTGTTGGTTGGTATGCTTCATTCTTTGGGAAGAAACCATTTGTGTT